>OY856188.1:247521202-247732455 GCA_963693315.1 Diogma glabrata | reverse complement strand
GTTGAATGAGAAAAAATTATAATCATTTCCTTTCTCTAATAAAACACATCTCTCCTAGCGCTATTTTTATCATAAAAAAAAATCAATACACATACCACCACGAAAATGAAAGACTACAATTTCACATTTAATAAATTCGGAACAACCGCAGATACTTTGATGAAATAGAAATAGGATAGTGAATTGATTATTATTATTATTAGTTAATTTATTTTGTATAAATTAAATACCAATACAATTTGATTTTTCTAATATTACAAACTTAATATAATTTCACTAATAATTTAACAAACAATAGTTCCTAATCTTGCTCTTAAACTTAATTAAATAGATGATTCAATCGAAATAGGACCGATCGTTACCCTTCGTC
Source organism: Diogma glabrata (assembly GCA_963693315.1). Classification (NCBI taxonomy): domain Eukaryota; kingdom Metazoa; phylum Arthropoda; class Insecta; order Diptera; family Cylindrotomidae; genus Diogma; species Diogma glabrata. The sequence continues at coordinate 247,732,085 of OY856188.1, read as the reverse complement.
GTCCCCCCCGTTGAACCATTCCCGCTTGTATTTCATGACCTTGGTGCAAAAAGGTTTGTACTGAATGCCAATTCTCTTCCGACTCTAACATTCCCCTAGTAATGTTTTCAAGTGTTATCTTTATGTCGAGAGAACTTTCCACTGAGCCGATTGCTGTTTGAAGACCCTTTTGTTGAGATGAGCATACAGCGACCAGCAAAACCTACCAGGTTTGATTCTTTCGTCTATAACTCATGTTTAGCAGTTTGGAATGGTCCCTTGCGGGACGCCACATGATATCCTTACCTCTATTCTAAAATCATAAAACACGTCTGTTGTGACCAGCGGGTGAAACTATTTCTCTTACCTATTCCTAGTTTGCTTATTTAAAAGCTTCTACTATATCTTTTATGGTATGGATTGGAAGTTGATCCTGAAATGGAGCTGGTTGCTGCACCTAGTTGCTGAGAGCGGTTCTCTGGTCTTAGGAGTATTAGACCTTTCAAAACTTCCCCATGGTTTTGAATTTTTGAGATCAATTAAACTCAAGCAAGTAAAGAAGTAATTGGAATATTTTCAATTCAAAGGTATGATTTTAAGTTTCTCAGAAAAAAACTGTTCTTCACATTTTTCGTGTTTCGGTTGGGATTCGAACCTACCTCGTCAGTGCCCGGCTTGAATCCTTGGGCAGACATGCTATCGATTACGCGGTTGAGGCGATGACAATTTCAAAGTTGAAACCCCATGGTGTTTCGGAGACAAATGGACCTGTGGGATAGAGTTTGATCTACCGGTTGCTGCCTTTTCCTTAGCAATATCAGCTTATGCGTTTTCCACTCTCACAAAAGCGTCTTGTCTTAGATATCTGTTGAACAACTGGAGCAGACTTTCAGGAGAGTGTTTAATGACCTGGTTCCGAACTTCATTTGGCATTCGATCTGAGCCAGAAGCTTTGTTGTTCTTTGAGTTCTTCTCGATTTCACTAAGGCCTTGTTCTGTGAACATCGCTGTCATTTCATTTTCAGTAGCCCCAATATTCTCATTAATCCACCAAAGTGATACTCTTGCAAACAGTTCCCTACATGTCATTTTCTACATCTCAAAAGTTTTTTCCCAACAGCCTTTCTTGCTCTATTTTATCAACTTTTGCTGATGTTTATTTGCACTTTTATATGATCCTTTCAATTATGGATCTCGTGTGATGTAGACCATCTTTTTGTGCTTGTGTTACATACATGTGCTCGGTGTTTTACTATTTCGATTGTCCACTTGAAAACATTGGCATTGATACGTTGCAAGCTTCGATCAACATTTTCTTCGTTTTTCTCACACATGACTCTAAGCTACTCTTCTCCTGAACCTGTTAAGGCTTGCATATTGCAATTCCGGGTTGGTCCTGGTACTATAGTGTTAGGTCGGGTTTTCTTCATTGTTTGCTAAAAGCCAAAATTTCCATCTTCCTTTCCTTTGCTACAACTGTGGATTTAGACATATTTACTTGAATAACATTTAGCATAGTGTTTATTTTACCCTAATGAGCTCGGGCTGGAAATTCGAACATTTTCTGCTTCCATGAATCGCTCTTCTTTCCTTTATCTGCACATATGACGCATTTAGGTGCCCCATTGCATGTTTTGGCTAAGTGATCTTTAGTACCACACTTCCAGCAGACACTCTTCTTTTCAAAACCAGGGCAGGTATTTGCTCTATGATCTTAGCCATGGGATTTAAAGCATCAAAAATTCCACTTTCTCCTTAACTCTGATAGTTTACCCAGCTGATCTTTATCTTCCCATTCTTTAGCATCTTCATTGCTCGTATTTAGGGTAAGTTTCAAGCTTGCTACTTGCATATTGGCGAAAACTTTCAAAAATCTGTGATCTTGGCAAGGCTCGTGACTAGATTTTTAGCCTTGAAATTGACTCTGTCAAAGCATGTCGGAATCTATTTGAAGCTTCAGGCGTAAGTACCAGCATTAATGCCTGGTTTTTGTTTGATCTCCACTTTGAATCCTCCATATTTTACCGATGATTTAAGATCGTTTAAAATATCAACATACGAATTGCCATCCTTTGCACAGATCCCTTTGCGACTCCTTTTTCTCTTGTTCTGGACTATTTTACGACTGCCATCGTTGCTCGTAGGTAGTGGATGCACTATACTACTCTCCTTATCAATATCCAACGATCTATTTTTCGTTGGTGCTCCCCTTTTTATTGTTTGATCTCCCATGTGGCTTGCTTTTTGCCTTAATGGTGCTTTAGTCTTTACCAGCTAATCCGCTTGCCCATTACTTTGATGGTGCACTACCGTCTTTATTTTTGCGCGTGGCTTCTGTTGTCTTATTATTGTTGACCGCCTTCTCTTTCCTTTCAACTCCACTTGGACAGTCTGGCATTCACGGACAACCTTTGGTCTTTCAACCGGAAAACCCACTCATACTCAGTTCATACAAAGCCCGAGCTACGCTTATCTTCCTTCTAATTTTGACATTGTAATAGATAGATGATTCAAAGAATCATCATTCCATCATCATTCCTTCTTTAGTTATTCTGGGAAGTATTTTCCAGCCGGCCAGCAACCAGCCACTTGGTGGTAGGTATTTCCGAACTAGAAGAGAGCTTGTATGAGCTGAAAAAAAATCATGACGAATTCCACCAACCACACCAACATATCTCCAGTGGAAACAACTAAATAACTGTTTTTAATGCATTTAATTAAACAAAATTAATTCAGGAATTCATATAACAAACAACCAAAAATATAATAAATGTAAATTCTAAGAAAAAGCTATGGAATTTAAACTAACAACTCTCAAAACTAAAAAAAAACAAATGCAGTTCAATTTGAAAAAATGTTTTTTTTCCAAATAACTCTTGAAGGCGCAGTTGCTACAACATGAATGTTGGTTCATCTAGCTAGTAGTTCATCAGCAGTTCATCTCTGCTTGAATTTTCTTCATTTTCATCTTACCCACTTTTAATAGCGATGGTAATAATTAAGAACGCTCCATTTTCGTATTCTGCTTTCTTGTTAATGGAAATTTCAAAGTTATTCCGCTTTTCTGAAAACAATCTGTAACGCCGGACTATTTTCAATATATACTCTAAAATAATATTCAAAGGAATTCGCTAATAATTTTTTAATTTTTTCTATATCAACTGTTAAAACGTGCTCTTATCAACTAAAATTAAAGGGAAAAATAGCACTTTTCCATCAAGGGTAGATAAAGTAGTGCTTTAACAGCAAGGGTAGATAAAGTGTTTTGATATAAGTATTTTGCTGTTGATATTCTTCAAGTTTTTCCAATTTTGAAACTACAGGTATTCTCTTTGATGTACCATCCGCAATTTTTCAGGCAATTCAACATTTCAGGAAATCTACGAATTGACTCTTAAGCCTACTTTTCCATATCAGAAGGCAGTTTTCTTCTGTAATATTGCACATATTCCCAAAACCCAACAAGTGGCAGCCGAAACTAAGGGACCCATTAATTTTTGTGAAAAAACCCAACAAATCGACGAAGAATACTTCATCATCTTCTGCTTGATTTATTGTTAACATTTTACCTGTAACCTTATTCAAGATTGCCACCGAGGCAAAATTGCAGTCAGTTGATTTCGACAGTCTGCTTGTCTACTCCCTGAAGTCATCGGTACTGAGAATTTAGTGTCGCGATTTTGTGGAAAGTTTCGTGAAATTCTATCACCTAGAGGAAAATACTGTATTGGGATCGCCCTTAACATGGCGCACAGACGTCGTTTTGTGACGCTCCTCCAGAAGTTCAAATCTGCGAACAACAAAAACAGACAACCCGATCGCCAGAATTAAAAGAGAATTTTCTATACCACATATTTTACTTAAATACAAAATAAAACTACTACAATTGTTTTATTGTTCTTCAAAACCAATGCCGACAACAAAAAGCAAAAGAAATTGTAATATTAACAAACCATCGATACAAGTTTTGCAATATTTTGAAAGATGTTTAGAAGCGAAGCAATTTGCCAAAGCAAAATACGACAGTAAATGGTAAAGTATTATTATTCTTAGTCGAGCAACACACGAACACAAGAAATGTCAACAATAATAAAGAAAATGGTAAACGAACATTAACGTGATTAGTGGAGGAACATCTAGAAGAATCTGGATTGGAACGCAGGGGCTAAAAACTTCCGGCGAACCATTTCACGGTTATACAGGACACAAATGTATTTAATAAACAGTTCACTTAGCACCTTATGAAACAATGCAAAGTGTAGGAACAAACCTTGAAAAAAATCCATAAATTGAAAATCGATGACTCCACGCAGTTCACAGATTGTGAGAACAATGAAGGAAAACGTACGTACAGATCACATCAGCATCTCATACATAACGAATCTGTTGAACCACTCTATAAATTTCCGGAAATACCGATTCTATGGAAGGTCGATCGAGTGAAATCATGGGTGATTCCAAATCATACAGACCAATATCACCAATTCCCAAACTCATCTCACACTTCCTACATTAGTGGAAGATCTAACACCAGTGCCTCAATAACATGGCTTCAGGAAGGGACACAGCACGACAACTGCTCTCCACACTATTACACACAATATACAGAGGTCTGAAAATAAAACAAAAACCTAATCATCGCACTGTTCTGGTCGCATTAGTCCTCTCACGAGCTTTCGACAGTATCTGCTGCAGCAAATTATTGCTTGATATACTCAACTCAACACTACCACAAACGAACAAAATATGACTCTCGGACTAAAGCCGAGGTTGCCAAACATACGTCAAATTTAACAACGATAAGTTGATAGATTGATAAGTGAAGCAAGGAGTACTATAGGGAAATGTTATGTTCTTTGCATTGTTCAACTTTTGCATGTCCAGTCTGCCACATATCGACTGCAGCAGTAAAAATAATCTATTATCCTGACGAAATCATAATTACCACTTCAAAACTAACAGCAAGCCTATTCTTGCCTAAATAGGTCATACAGTCTAGACATCGAAAACCTGATACTGTCAGCAAGTCGGCCAGAAAATTTATAAGGGACACATGAAAGAGCTATACATAGAAAAGTGGTAGCCGATAAAGAGGATAAATATAATGCTTGATCAGTAAATCACAACCGCCAATGAACTTATCAGAAACAATTTTGCTCAGATAGACAAGCAGAACACTATATCCCAACCGTTTGCTACATAATTATTTTTTTATAAAATGTGTTGTGTAGTAGGAATTACAATATGTGTCACAATAACACATAAACCCTTTTAAGACCAAGGTCCCACAACAACATACGTTCAAAGGTGTTGATGGACGTAAATCTTTCTTTTTTTGTTTTTTATATTTTTAGTTAAAGAATGGATAACTAAAAAAAAATTCTATCACTGACAAAATATGACATAGGCCAATATTTTATGATAGAATAGAGAAAATAAAAGTAAATTAAAAAGCAAATAGCAAATTTTGACAAAAATTTGCTGAAACAAAACAAAAATGTAGTTGCCAATAATCCAGCCGGTTGCATATTCCTTGATCCTGTCTATTCCTTGATCCGCGCTGTCTTTCTTGAGGATTAACGCCCACACATAGTTTTATGAAGGCTCGTTTCTTCAAGGAAGCAATAGCGTCTCATCATCAAGGATTTTTTCACAGTTAAGATTGAGGGTGCTACCGTTGACTGAATACAGTTCATCCGCCACCACCCCTAAGATGTCACCTTAGCTAGTGATATCTCACTGCTATTGCCAGTAAACAATTTAGATATTTTATCGGGTACTATAACTAAAATTATTAATCAATCACTTCAAACTGGAATATGCCCTGATCAAATAAAAATAAGTAAAGTAATTCCAATTATTATTTTAATTTTATTTATTTTTTTTTATTATTATTTAATTATTTTATAAGACTTAATAGTTTAACCCAATAAACCAATTAATTAGTTATATTAATAATTCATTACAATAATATATACTTCATTTTAATGTTTCCTTAATTTTAATTTTTTTAATTAATGATTTTTTAAAAAGTAGATTAATGATTATTTAATATAAATATTATTTTACATTATATAATTACTTTAAAAAAAAAAGATTTCTTACCTTGTAAACTATGTAAAATCTAAATCTATTTGTAAAATTTAAAGACGCAAGAACACAACTTCTCTCTTCAAATTGAAATTAGCACTGAGCAATAAATGTTTGAAGTAACGAGAAAAAAAAGTAGCTAGTAGCTAGATTTTGGTTGTATGGAATTATTTAGTGGAGTGAGATTTCGAACTAAATGGGATTTTTGCATTCAGATTCAGTGGAATGAGAAAATAAATTCCGCATTTGTGGGATGAACTGTCAAATTATCTCGTCAACGAATTTATAGACGAAATGCGATTATTTGCTTTGAAATTTTGTATAGACCCACAAAAATGGAGAAAAAAATGTCGAAAAAAGTTACGATAAATCAAAAAGATATCTACTTAGGCGCCAAGATTTTTTTCTTCTTGATATAGAATCACAAAATTACACTTTTTTGATACGATGTTATTCAAATATGTTCCTTCTACAAAATTTACTATCCCGATTTCCTATGTGTATATAAGATAAACAGATCAAAACTGTCCCTTTTACTACATTTACTTAAATTACCCTAAAAAATTTTTAATAAAATCCGCTTGCGCCTAAGTTCAAGTAATCATGCCAAAAGAAATTTTAGTTAATTATTTAGAGGAGAATATGGATTTGGCGCGTGCGAGTTAACGATATTTACTTTAATTATTTATCAATAACTATTTTCGAGAATAGTACATTATTTAATTAGAAGCTAAAGTGATACTTTTTGTGTTGAGTCTATAGTTACAATTATAGACGAAACACAAAAAGTCACTTTAGCTCCGAATTAAATACACTATTTTTTTGGCAAACGTTTAAATTTTTTATAAATATGAAATTAATACATCAAACTTTTTATAAATATGAATTTGTACCGTCATAATTACTTCCAAAAAAGAGAAAAAAACATTTAAATTTGCATGAATAAAATTTTTTTATCAGAGCAGCCTTTTCAAAATTTCATAATATGAGAATCAACTTATTTTTTGTTGTCATGGTTATACAATATGTTTGAAAAAATAACAAATTAACAAATAACAAATGCTACTTTACAGCCTCCGTAATATAAAATAAAAATGGCGTTACTTTTGCTGTCGCTAGAAGTTACTTTTGCTGTCAGGCTAAAAAGTAAGACTTTAGCTAACTCCCCAGCGGCAGTAAAGTTAAACTTTACAGCCGTTTGCCGAAAAATTAAATTATTTATTTAATTTATATACAAAACATATTGTTTTGTATGCTTCTCGCAGATTTGATAAGGCAGACGGAAATAGGGAAATGGGACGATGTGGCAAAATACACTATTCAAACACACTATTTATTAAATTCTGAAGAACAATTTTACAGCTAAAATCCATAGCGAACTTGTAAACTAGCTATCGAAAGAAACACAAATAAAAACAAGTCAATAAACTGACAAAAGAATTCCATCTTCAAAAATTTGTACTAGTTTAGAACTTGTACTAAAAAAGCTATCTCGAAAAGAGAACGAGAATACCAATTAGTGGAATTGAATTATTTAGTGAGAAATCAAAATTCGAGATAAATAATAATTCCATTCCACTTCATTTTTTCTCATGGAACCAGAATCGAGGTACTCAGGCTGATTCTGAGTTAAGAGGTCTTAGCTATGATTATTTTTGTTATGACAATTTTTTTAAGAGGAATATCTTAATTGCGATTCTGTGAACGTTGTCATAAAAAACCTCATAATAACTCTACAAATATATTTTGGAGATCTTTCTAACGGCTATTTTCATAAACAAAATTATTATAAAATGTCATATTGTCTTTTTAAATAATTTAAATACAAATTAAAATACCATATAAATTATTATTAAGAATTATGGTATATTGTATAATAATTTTTTATAAAAATCAAGTTTTTGTTTTAGAAAATTTTTAAAGATATCAATAATTTTTGTTTGTGAAAATATTCAACCGCCATTTTATTGATTGAATATCAATCTTGAAATATATTTTATTAATTTATGTACAATTAACATAAAATTATACCATATAATATATTGATTATTATTATTTATTTTGCAATAGATTTGTGAAAAAAAATTATAGTTTTTTCTTAAAGTTTATATAAAATTTGCACAAATAAAACAACATGAGACACCAAACTTTGATAGTGCAAATATAAAATCTTCAATCGCCATTTTATTTAAAATCATTAACAATATATATTTTATTCAATAATTTTGATACAATATAGATAAATATTATAAATTTTATAAGAATTACATAAATAATTCACAATTATTATTTTATTCTTTATTAATATAATTTTTCATACAAGAATTCCAATAAAAAAATATGAAACATTAAATTGTGATGCTTAAGATGACCATGTTTGATGGTCTTAAGTATGAGGTTTTTTTTTGACATCTCACAGTTGTGACTACATACAGAATCGCATTTAAGAGGTTTTTGTCTTAGCTAAGAGAAAAGTCTTTGCTATGACTATTTTTACATCTGTGAGGGTATGTCAGAATCAGCCTGACTGATTCGTTCAAATAAGTAATTTAAAATAAAAAGAATACCAGTACGTCTATTCCTGCATTTCCCTGGGAATTGGGAATTGAGAAAAAAGTGCAATAAATGAAATAAAGAAAATTTTCTAATACGAAATTGCTATTTCCCGCGCCACGGAATATTAGTTATGAAAAAATTGCTCTAATTTATTTCTCAATTCCTATTTCACGATGTACAGGAATAGAGCTACAGATGTACTTATAACGAAAGAATAGTAGACCAGTGGGCATAAATAAAAGACGCCAGAATAGTACATTATGATGCTAGGACGTAAAGCTAAAGATTTTGGACGTATGTGGAGTTTACATCCACATAAAGTCCAAAATAGCTTAAGTCCGTGCATCATATACTATTTTTTATTCGCCGCAAGCACAATATTTAAAAAAAAATATATTCTAAATTAATAGTTATTTATTGTACAAGATGATAAAATTGCACTTAATCTTCGAGAGCTATTTTAGCGTCGAGGCGTCAGCATCGAGAAGATAATGAAATTTTCGTGTGGAATTCAACATTTTTTTCTATAGCAATTGCTAAAGAAGACCGAAAAATGCCGAAAAATCAATGATAAATTTAATTTAAAAGTATCAGGAAAAAAACGGTTTCACGAAAAAATGAGTATAGGTAGGCTTTGATAACTTTTTTAGTTTTATAAACAAACAAACAAACAAACAAATCAATTTTTTATTCGCCTACATATTAAAGTGTTACTTTATTACTGTGATTTGCGGCTTTAAAGTATCACTTTTCAACTATTTATTTTGTTGTCATAGCTACGTCCAAAAAAGTAAAAAGCATTTGTATTTGTTTGAATTCTATGAAAAATAAAATTTTTTATCAAAGCAACCCTCAAATTCAAAATTTCATTATCCAATTAAAATAGTTGTTATCATTTGTTGTCATAGCTACACAATAATTTGGAAAAAATAATAAATATTTTGTCAAAGGTTACTTGTTCCACATATTTTTATTTTAAAATTTATGAAAATTTATAATTTTAATTTAGAATAAAGTACTTTTGTTAAAATTGCTTGCGGCGAATAAAAAATAGTATATGATGCACGGACGTAAGCTATTTTGGACTTAATGTGGGTGCAAATCTCGGCTGGCGCCTCGATTTGCAAACTCCACATACGTCCAAAATATTTAGCTTTACGTCCTAGCATCATAATGTACTATTTTTTGTTTTTTGCAAAATTTGAATTTGAAAACTAGATAGTTTGGGTTTGTCAATATGTGCGATATTACAGAAGAAAACTGCCTTCTGATATGGAAGAGGAGGCTTCAGAGACAATTCGTAGATGGCCTGAAATTTTGAATTGCCTGAAAACTCGCGGATGGTACATCAAAGAGAATACCTGTGCTTTCAAAAATGGAAAAACTTGAAGAATATCAACAGCAAAATACTTTATCTACCCTTGCTGTTAAAGTACTACTTTATCTACCCTTGATGGTAAAGTGCTATTTTGCCCTCTAATTTTAGTTGATAATAGCACGTTTTAACAGTTGCTATAGAAAAAAATTATAAATTTGCATAAATTTTGAAATAAAAATATGTGGAACAAGCTACCATTGACATAATATTTGTTATTTTTTCCAAATTATTGTATCAGTATTTTTTTTATATTTAGCGTATGGTTTTTTTTGTGACACATTAAAAATTAAACTTAAAATAGGTGGACTCTTCTATGAAATCCACCTAAAACCAAACATGGATACACATTAAATGAACTTACAATCGATTTGATTGCGCGTCTATGAGTAAAAAAGTAAAAAGTAAAATATTTGAACATTGGGCAGTACATTTGAACATTAGATGTTTACATCGAGCGAGTCTATCCATGCTACTACTGCTACTACGTCAGGAGTTGCCAAATGGATGTCTGAGATGTCGCCATTGTACCGTCGAATTAGACACACAGTTTCAATGTGTTTTATGGTTTGTTGTGGAGCGCCGCAGTTACACTCAGGGGACTTTGAAATGCCCCACTTGTAGAAAGAATCAGCACAACGTCCATGATTCGTTCTTATTCGGTTTAGTGTAGTCCAGGTATGACGTGGCAGATCGAAACCAGGTTGGGTAGAAGTCGGGTTTGTAATAGAAAGGCCAGTTGTGTTGGATTAATGCCCAGACATCCAAGATATTAAAATTAGTTGCCAGCAGGTTGCTGCCAGTTTTGTGTAGAGGCTTTCTTGACTTCAATCGACAACGAGTGTGGTCACCGTAATAATTGTGCAAGGGTAACGTGATGTTGTTGGCTACCTTTTAATGTTCACGCATGAGAGCATGCGAGCAGCTGGCAGTCAACTTTTTGAGTATGTGTGCTAGTGAGTATGTGTGCTATCACTATGACAACATAGAAAGGGTGGGGTTCTGTGGAATGAAAAGAAAGCAACTGTTCAATTCATTCGTAAGATACCAGGGAAAAAATCTTAATATTAGAATATTAGCGCAATTCTTCTAGATTACAGAAACTTTAAAATTTCAAGGGGGGGGGGGGGGGTTAAACCCGAACAAACCCATATGTCGCTACGCCACTGTTCACAACCATAATACAAGAAACAGAAATGAAATCAGAAAAGAAACTTTTAATTACACTGGGTGTCGCACCAAACCGCTTCTTTTTACCTATGTGAAAATATACAACGCAGTCAGAAACGATTATAAACTATGTGATAAAAAAACTTTTAAAAAAGTGACTGAAAAGTTAATACATATAAAATATTTCATTGAGATGGACAATCAAATATAGAAAACCTATTCTCCGATTAAATATTCTATCTTTAAAAAAAAAAACTAAGCTTTTAAAACTTAATTTAAACTATGTAAATAAATAATTTTAACTTTAATTAAATCCTTAATAACAAGAACTAAAAAGAAAAGTATGTAAATTATAAAATATTAAGTTATCTTTCTTTAAATTTTTAATTTAAAACTATAAATAAATTTATTTTTATTTTTTGTTTACTTTGTGTATAGCTCTTAAAACAAATTTTGTATTGAGCATAATAAAGAAATCAAAATCAAAAAAAAAAAAATGTGATATCTCACGTTAGCTAGTATGTCAGTAGCAGGGACTGGAGTACGCGGGATTGTCACACCCGTAGATCAAAAATAAAAAAATTTTCAAAACAATAAAAACTGATCCCTCCATGCGGAGAATAAGTAGAATAGACAACAGCATCATCGAATATCGATGTCTGCTCTAGTGAAGAATGAGTTACAAGAACAATATCAATAAAATAGTAGATTGTATTAATAGTGCGAATGCGTTTTCCAGACAAGAGTTAGTTTGCCGCACGACCGTGGGGAGTGCGGCTATAACTCGCGTTTGGAAAACGCATTCGCACTAGTAATACACACTATTTTTTGTAACAAATGCAAAAAATTTATAAATATTTATTTAATTGTTAATTTAATCATTTATTTAACAAAGTTATAAACAAATTTGAGATATTTAAATAATTAAAGTGCGCCATCTTCTAAATTATAAGAGTAAATTATAAGAGTCCAACTAACAGTAAAAACAAAAAACATACGAATCCAACTACCAGTTTTATAAAACATAGGAATCCAATAATTGCTATTTCAAATGATGCAATGTGTTTAAGTTGTTTTTACTATATGGTAAGTTATTTAAACTATTATTTTGATATTTTAGTGCTCTAAAAATATTATATAGGATAGATTTAACTACAAATCTCACATGCAGGCGGCGTGAGTGCCAGGCATACAAAATATTTTGTGGTTATATGTGCGGAAAAGTAGTTTTTTCTTTTATTCTATTCTAGTACAAAATTGAATATTTTTTATGCATGTGTTGCAAAAAAGATATTTTTTATTTATAACAGCAATGTTTTACCTTACTTAACTGCGGTACATATATCCCGAGTCCATAACGATCCGATCTTCTGCATTCTTTTGTACTTTAGCTTTAAATTAACACGATTATTAATTTATTTTAAACAAAGTTTCAAAATAATACCAAGAAAATGAGAGAGAGAGAATCATTATGAACACTTCTGCTATATTTTGTATGAAATAAATGAAAAATTACATACAACGGAAATGTTAATAAATAAATATTTGACAACAACGGCTATTCTCTAACAGAAAAAAATTAATTGTGTACTATCCATAATTTTTTGTTTGACGTTAAAAAATATAGTTCAGTGTATAAATACAACAACATTAAACACACGTTTTTCTTCAATTTGACAGTATGTTATAAAACGCAACAACATTAAACAAACGTTTTATCTTTATTTTGACAGCTAATTGAACAATAAAGTGACAGATTACAATAATATATTAAAAATATTTTATTGATTATATTATTATTTGAAGAATAATGTATTTAATAATTAAAAAATTCAATAAAATTAAATTATTTTGAATTCGTAGTTATAATTAAATGAAATTTCTATTTTATTTTTACAATTTTATATGATTCATTGATGCGCAATTTTTAGAATTAAATTTGAATTTAGTTTTGATTTATAATAATATATATATTCTATTATGATTCTATTTAATTTTATTTATTTGTTTAAAAGTAAAAAATAACAAAAAACATGGATAGTAATCATGATCAATCTAGTCAAGATTCCAGCATAGTGGAAGTATGTATTGAACTCCGGGAGGTTGTTTTCGATGCTAATGAAATATTAATTTTTGTTTGTTTTTGATAATAGATGAATAATGCTACCAGTGTGTTGCATAAAATTGCTACATTGTATGCAGAACAGTTAATGTCAGACATTTGTCTTGTTGTCGGAGATAATCGGTATCCAGCGCACAGAGTAATATTGTGTGCGAGTAGTGAAGTATTTCAAGTTATGCTAATGAATCCAGTCTGGAATGAATGTAGGGAGAGTGTAATCGAGTTGAAGGAAGATCCTTGTTGCTCTTTAGTGTTTCCACAATTTTTAAAATATTTATACGATGGAAAAATTAGAATATCAATTCAATCTGTTATGCCAATGCTGGCGTTAGCTGATAAATATAATGTTAAAGTAAACAACCAACTCATAATCTGGATCTATTATATATATTTTGTTTTTCTATTCCAGGATTTAGTTCAACTTTGTGTCGATTATATGTTGAAACATATTGCAAAAGCAGCAACGCAAGGATTTTTAGTGTCCTGGCTACAATATACTGTTTCCTTTAGTCCTTATCACCAAGAAGTAACAGAAGCATGTCAAAGATTTTTAAAATGGAATTTGGATATTGTTTCGGATTCAAGTGATTTTTTAGATTTGGATGTTAATATTTTAATAGCATTATTACAACAAAACGATTTAGTTTTGAAAAGTGAATTTGATTTATTTCAGTAAGTTCATGTTTTGTTTAAATAATAATCGAAAAAAAAATTCAACTTCGTTTTTTCTTATTTACAGATATATTTCCAAATGGTTGGTTCATAAAAGCATTGTAATAGCTAGTGAGTCCTCGTTGACGGATGAAGAAAAACATAATCACACAATACAAACGGTTGAAGCAGTTATATCACATATACGTTTTGCGATGATGACACCCGCTGAGTTAGCACAATTACTACTAAAACCCGTAATACATTTACATAAAGGGTTTTTTGTGGATCGCATGGCGATTGGTATGAGTTTTCACGCCGGACAGAAGGAACGTGTTGCTGAAATTCGTGAAACAGAAAATGGAGCTCTACAGTTCACTCCTAGACTGTACACGATAGATGTTTGGGGACTAAGTATGACAATTAATGAGTTTGAGAAAGTTGAACTATATCAAAATTTTGTTGCCTGTTTCTTTTCACAAAGTAATTTAGCTGAATATAACCAAGAAGGTAAACATTTAAAAAATTATATCAGATTTCAATTAATAAACTTAATCAATTTCAGAGCATTTAGTATCTTGGGAAATTGAATTTTATCCACGGGGAATACGTTTTAATCGAGCGAAAATAATCAACATATATAATATACAATCTGGTGCCATAGAAATTCCAGAAATATGTTTCCGAACAGTAAGGCTTAGAGTTACATGTCGTGAAAACTTAAAATCAGATCACAAGTTCAAAGTGAGTTCAATTAACTTCTGTGAAATTCTAAAATTAATTTTAAATGTTTTGTTTCTATCATCAGATTGGTGTTCTGATAACTGGAGTACAAAATAAGATACCTCATATACGTACAGTTCACGTTCGAACGCATTATTTTTCATCAATAAATCGAGTTCTTAATATTGACAATCTTTTACCATATGATGAATTGGAAATGAGCTCAATAGCACTAAGTTCGCATTTAATTGGTAACGATCGTAATACATTAAGTATACAAGTAATAATTGCCCCAATGGGTCCATATAGTTGTAATGAATCACCAGAATTTGATTTTAAATAAGTTCGAAATGTATGCAAACAATTTGTCACAATTAATTTTTTCTGTTTTCTTCCAAATAGTTTACTATAATATCTTTGAAATTATGTAATTAAATTATTTTAATCAGAAGAAAGATAATTTATTAAAATTTATCAAAAGAATTTATAATTGTCTAACGTTTTTTCGAAATTCGGACTTTATTTTCCGCCAAATATGTCAATTTAGTTAATAATTACTTTTAAGAGGGCGCTAGTTACGTTGTAGATGCAATGTTTATTAGAATCCGACCACTGAATAGAGTGTATAATGTATATTATGTAACGGTTCAGACAACTCTCTAATTGATTGCTTTGCCGCACCGATAGCAGGGACATTTACAATTTAAGTTATTTTAAATTGCTAATATCTCTCTTTTGCCCTATACTATATAAAAAGTGATAAAACATACAAAAAGTGAAATTCCTGTAAAACAAGCAATGATAATTGTCGGTTGCAAACAAAATATTTTAACGTTAAAAACAAATGAACGAAATGAACATGTTTTGCAAGCTAAATACATGTGTTGTTAAATTATGATTAAATTGTAATGCAAAATTAGTGATAAACAATCGTCTAGACATATGGCTGCTTTGTTGAATAAGGCTATTGGGTTGACTAGAGAATTTGTTTATATATGTTGATGTGAAGCTTATGGTGTGCCATCGCCATTAGCTTTTGTTTTCCTTGTTTTGGTGGGAACCGTGAGCTGTCCAAAAGGCTGATGAAATTAAAGTACAGTACACATTCATTGTATGAAATTTTATGGTTTATCAACCGTAAAAAAAAAAATTACGATGATGCATATTTGTTTATGTCAATAGTTTTGCGTATATAAGGGAGAGTGGGGCGCTTTTGCCACCCTTTTTTCTTTCAGCGATATTAATAACACTACTAACCTATTCATTTATCTGTAAATTGCAAATGAAACTTAAATCTAACAAGCAACTTTGATGCTTGTCATTACATCTTGCCAATTATTTTAAACAGGTGTTTTTTTTAATTTGCCAGGTAGACTACAAATTGACGAATGTGCCCCATGCTGGGGCACTTTCGTCATTGTATGGGGCACTTTCGTCACATCAAGAAAACAGCATAACCATGTCGTTTACTTGTAGTTAAAAAAGGTTACCTTTTGTAGTTAAAAAAGGTTACCTTTTATAGTTAACAAAGATTACCTTTTGTAGTTAAAAAAAGTCACCTTTTGTAGTTAAAAAAGGTCACCTTTTGTAGTTAAAAGAGGTTACCTTTTTTAGTTAAAAAAGGTTACCTTTTGTAGTTAAAAAAGGTCACCTTTTGTAGTTAAAAAAGGTCACCTTTTGTAGTTATAAAAGGTTACATTTTAAAGTTAAAAAAGGTTACCTCTTACTACGATTCTTTTGATCTTATCAACCGGCTTTTCTTTTTGTTCAGCGATTCTCCATCTTCATCACCAATTCACTTTCATCACCAATAAACCTGTGTTACTCCTCTAGGAATTACACTAACCCTTTTAAAAATTTTCTTCATAAAAGTAATCACAATAATCATTTGTCCCAATGGGGCAGATTCGTCAGACACGAAAGTACCCCACATTCATGTGACGAAAGTGCCCGAAGTCTCAAAAAATGAAACAAAATTAAATATGTCGCTAGCTTTGGATTTTTATTTAATTTTACTTAATGCACTTCACACATAATTTAACAGTTAAACTGTTTCATTCAATTCACTTTAACTAACTTAATTATAAAAAGCCTCAAAACCTTACGAAAAAAAATTAGAAACTTAGAGAACAAAAACCCGTGTAATATTGTTAATTGTCAAGGAAATAATACCAAACTTCAGATATTTATTTATTATTTATTTATTTATTTATTTATTTATTTTATTTATTATTATAAATGGAATTGTTAGCAAGTAACGGGATTTATTTTTGGTAGATTTTTTAAATGAGAATCATGGGTTTAGGGACGTTTGTCAAAAGTGTCCCGATGACGAAAATGCCCCACTTTACCCTATATTGTGACGATTATGGAAGACGATAGAACACAACAACAATAGAACATCTTCAAGAAAATTCTCGTTAGAGAATCATCTTCAAGAAAATTCTCGTTACGAAAAAAATATACAAATCAATAAAACCAAATCAACGTAGCCAAAGTAAACATAAAGTAAAGTAAATCTATTAGAGAATAGGTATAAATCAACAAATTAAAAAAAGAGTAGATTTCACACCTAGATGTCAATATTTGAAGATGATGTTATTACGTTTATGTTGAAATAAAGGAAGGAAAAAAAGGGTGTGTTCATCTAGAATATTACAGTACAATCGAGGCTATTTCATGTAGTATATAAGAGGTGTTCTTCGCGGATAGAGATAGTATAAAATTGTTAGCGATACAAAAAGTATAAAAATATTAGCAGTGATATAGGCGAGTTAAAATTACCTGTTATAAGTAGAAAGTTATTGTAAGTGATATTGTGAAAAATTGTAAAAGAATTATAAGTGGTGAAATATTGTTAGTACAAGAAAAACTAAAAGGGGAATAGTAATAGGAGAAATATTTTTACTGTAAAATCTTGAACGAATAAAATTATAACGTTTAGAAAATCCATTGTGTTTTAAATTTCCTGATTTAGTGATCGAACTAAATAATTGTAACTTGGCTATGAAACGTTACAATATATTTTTAAAATGGTAAACCATTACTGAAAGTTTGATTTTTGTCTCTTTAATAAAAATGCAAAATATAGTAGGCAATAGCTCTCAGCAATTCATAGCATTTAGAAAAATACTGAAAGGGATATCATGCTCCGTGTTGATTTATTTTCATGTTAACCACTAACACAATTACTGCCTAGCATGCTGTGGGGACGATATGATGAACCACATTGTATCCGACCGGTAAATTATAGTTCGGCTCTGCTGTTAGGGAAGAATACTTCTTTACAGTAGTAGACCGTAATCCCTGATTATGAAATGAATGGGAGTGGGCATATGTTAGCCTTCTCCATTTCGGCATTGATTGACAGCTGGACCAACCAATCGTTTCTGTTTGAGATTGACTAAACTGCCAATTTTTTTTAAGATATCAGCGTCAATGATCGCACGATTCACTTTGCTATTATATGAAAGCGTGTGTGAATGTTTGTTTTAGGCCGGCGATAAGATGAAATTCGTGAACTTTTGACTATTAGTTGTTAATGGGCAGAAAGTATTTGGGATTACCGAAATTTTTGCTACCGTGTCGACTTAATTGTTAATGTTGTCGTGGGTAAATAGGGGAATGTTTTTATGGTCTCGTGTGTAGCCGCATCGACCGCTAGGCTTATTCGTTTTTTTTTCGTTCTTTCTCGAAATTGTTGTTTGTTGATGAGTAATCTGCTATACCATGACTACTGAAAGGACTTGGGTCGTCTCGCGTTCTCGCTCGTGGTCGGTAACTGGTAGTAGATGCTCCACGCTGTTCAGTTGGTATTTGGAACTGCTAACGCTCTTCCATGGTTATGGTTTTTGCTTGCTCGATTTTACTACCTGAATACCTTGCGGAGCGAAGTGACTGAACTTCGCTGATTTGTTGGCGATGGTTGGCCGACATGGGCTAATACATTTTACTCGGCTGTTTTTAAATGATGCCGGTGGTCATCTCTTCTAGTTGTGTGGCGATTTTTATTCGAAAAATTTCTGATATTATTTCTTACCCATAATGAACGTATTATTTTTTCCGTACAATTAGCACCAGCTAGTAGTTTAATTTTTCTGAGAGACACACAAGGTCGTTGTCTGTTGATCACCGATATCTTTAGATGTTGAAAGTGTTTCCAAGCGTCGTTCGTTTGATGGGTGCTAAACGTTTTAATTTTAACGTTAGAGCGTGCCGAAGATAAAGGTATTTCTGTTTCTGATATATTTTTTTTCAGTTCGAATGTATGTTCTTCCACTCGAATTCAGGGTTGTAGATTTCGTGTCCAATGGCTGAAGTTTTATGGTGGACGAGACGCCGAGCTCTAAAGGGCGTTCGTTTTCATCCCAAATAAAAACGCGCGAAATAAAGCGAAATTTTGATAAATAAATATTTCATGCGCTAGTACGAATCCGTCGTTCACGTCGAGGTCACCAAAACGACAAATTTTATCTATGCTGCATCTTTTTCTTTTTGCAATATCTCACATAAGTAACTTTATATACAAATTACAAATTATTTATTATAAATAAAATGTAACTCAACGTATTATGCATAATAATTTACGTTTTAATCCAAGTGGATAGGACAAGCGGACCTCCACAATATTTTATGTTTTAAATAATTGTTGTCTTAAAAGATTATAAACAGAATGAATAAGAATTTTAGATTGACACCGTCTTTGGTTCGATTGGAAGCGCTACTAACAAATAAAATGTCAAGGTTTAGATTAAAAATTTTGCTTTATGTGTTTCTTACTCGATATTTCGGTTCTTTTGGGGAGCCATCTTTAGTATACTGTTATTCAACTATTCTATTTACTGGATAAATAACATAAGTTGTTAATGACTGAAATATCTAGTGAGAAAAATAAAAATAAATTTTTGCTTTATTGCTTGATATTTTATTAGTTGGTAGTTGCTTCTTAATGCGATAAATTTACCTCCTTAATTTAACTGTCGCTACAACGTCTTGCCAGAACTTAACTTTTAAACTTATTTCTTTGGTCTGAACTTCTCACTTTCTCACTCATATCATCAAGATTTTATTATTTTGTAATATCTTTATTCCCTTTTTTAATATTTTAATTTTTTTTCTTCACTATATCTTCCTATTTTGTTTATTACTGTTCAGTCACATTTATATTACCACTTTCTTGCTTCTTGTTTTTTATCTTCTAATAATAATATTTTTTTTGCAATTATATTTATTTTTCTATACCTGTCTCGTTTGATTTCTTAATTTGATTCTGTCTGATTTCATCTGATTATTTAATTTTAAATATTTCATATCATATACTTATACAATTATATAGTTCTTAGTCTAGTTATTTTATTTATCATTCTCGGTTCTAAAACTCTGACGTTTGGCTTATTCTATCATTAGTGGTTTTATTATGTTTGTTAATGCCCATCATTTTATACATTTCCTTTTGTTCCTTATATTATTTATCTTTAAATTTTTTCAAAGTGTTTTCTCTCTCGAAATTTAAGTTTTTTTCTCAAAACTTTAATTTTATTACTATTATGTATCGTTTTTCGTGTCTGCTGCCGCTATGGGTAATTCCATAATATATCAATATGAATCGGAGTTTAAACTATTTTAACCTTTAAACTCCATTTCTTTATTTTCTTTATAATCTTTTTCTCATCTTCCACCTCCATCAGTTTTTGTTAATTTGTAAATCGTTTTTAATTTTTGATTTATGGCTGTGACAACCCCTCGTACTCTAGTTTCTGCTAGTGACATATGAGTTAACGTGAAATATTACATACCACTGGGAATAACGGGAGATATCACTAGCCAAGGTGATTTCTTAAGGGTGCTGGCGTTTGAACTCTATTCAATCAACGGTAGCATCATCAATCTTAGTTATAGATTCCTTGATGATGACATGTTATTGCTGCTTGATGAAACGAGCCTAAATATAACTCTTTGGGTGAGGTTTAATCATTTATGAAGACTGTGCGTCACATGACTAGCTGGATTATTGGCCACCCATTTTTAGTTTTATCCCTTCAAATTTTTAAAAGCAATATGCTTTTTGTCTCTTGTTCTATTTTCTACCCCATCATGAAATATTGACCTATGTTATATTTTATATGTGATACGATTTATTGTTTAGTTGTTTAAAAAAGTTCCTTAAAAAATATAAAAAAAAAAAATTACGCCGATTAAGACCTCAGAACGCATACTGGTGAGAAACCTTGCTCTTAAAAGATTTTTATGTGTTGTTGTGGCACATATTGTAATTTCTAGTGAAAGCCCTAATTAAAAACGAATCCCTTGAATGCTTTGCCGCTTTCGCTCTGTCAGTCTCTGCTTTTTCGTTTTCAATTATCTGGCTTGATATTCTGTTGGCGTTTAGATTTTGGGATCGATTAACAGAATTTTTGTTATGAATCAAAATATTAAATAATCTACATGTTTTTTTAGGAGCCTATTTGACTGCCTTCGAAAATAAATGTTAAATAGTTTTGTTTTTATTCTTAGTTATTGTAAATATTATTAATTTTAAATAAATATATATTAGATATTATTAATTATATTCTTAATTTACTTTTTATATTAAAAAAAAAGCTTAGAAACACTTTTTTTGTTTTGGTAGACTGGATCTCACAGTAACCGTTTTCGCTCGATCTAATGATATCCTTCCGCTGCCTATGATGATAAATGACGAAATGCTTCTGACTGTATTCAAGATAATAAATGAAATGATGAGATATAATACAGAACTCATGACAGTTGGACAAATTACTGGAATGAACACCAGGATCGCGAGAAATTTTTATGTATCCTACGCTGGACTAACTTTAATCCAGAATACATTCTTTTATAAAGAATTATCATTGTTTAATGAATTTTTGGTCAGCAATGCATCTATACAAAACATGTCCTTACCAAACTTTAAAAAAATTTGAAAATACAAAATTTAGTTTATTATAATATTTTTTAGTTTTTGTTTTGTTTTTTTATTCAACTTATTAATAGTCAGTTGCCTATTTGTTTATAAAATTATTTTATAATTAGACTTCTGTTTTCAGGTAAATTTATATTTTGAAAATAAATTTAAAAGGAAAGCAATGGTTTCTGGTAAAATATTCTAGGCAACGTCATGCGAAATAGGAGTTGAAGCATGACATTCCTCCGCCCCTACAATAAGTTGAATTTATCGTGAATTTGAAGAATACATGAAAAATACATTTTAACTTGAAACATTGCAATTTGAGTGATGTTATTTGAATCCACCATTACTACATCCATTTTCCATTTTCTAAAAATAAATTTTCTTCTTTGATCGAAAAACTAGTGAAATTTTCAATACCAATAAAACACAGTTTAAGGTGTATTATTTTAGATAAAAAAGGTTTCATTGAGTTTCAGGTGTTAATAAGGTTTTAAGCAATTTGTGGAAAATTGCTGAGACGTAACTCATCTTGTAGACCAACAATACAGTTAAATTAAATTCTGCTAATTTTATCTGTAAAATCAACCCTAAGAGTACCGATTTTAATCACATTGAGTTTTATTTAATAAAAATACGTATTTTGAATGGATTCAGAGCAGTTAAATTTTGTTCCCGAGTTCGTCCGAATTAGTATAAGCCATAAGGTGCCCCGAAAATAATGCGGGGAAAAATAATGCTGATGTGGAATAATGCTTGGAAAATTGAATTAAATTACAAAAATGCTAAAAGGCATTTTGAAAAACAACGTAAATTTCTGCAGTCCGAGCTTACAATTTATCGGTTTTGGGCGCTCTTTCTTTTTTTTTACTGCTTGAAATTTTATTTGCAATTTAAATTTTTTTAATTTTTATTTCGTTCTTACTCCTAAGAGGGAAGTTTTTATTTCACTCCTTTTAAGACGATTATATTTTTATTTTTTTTTACTTTCTGTACGCAATAGAGAAAACTTTTTTTTTCGTCATTCTTTTTGTTTTTACTTCTGTATTTGGGAATGTTATAGTTTTTTTAAGTTTATCTCGCTGAACGAATGGAGCATAATAGTAATATCGATAACGATATCTATAATTATTTTAATCTAACTTTGCGACACCTTACTCTAGAACTTCACGAACTATTTAGAAGTTTTAATTCTACATAAACATACAAGGTGACCGGAAAATAGGATTTCTAGCTAACATGATAATATGAAAGAAAACCTCAAATTAAGGTTAAGTTCATCGTGGGTCTGTGTTATCAAAATATAAATAAATTATTTCATGACATAATCGACAAGATGTAACGTTGTTGGACTCACATAAATTACCTATTATTTTATTGTTTTTTGATTACCTTTTCCAAAACATATCTACATATAATATCGTTGAACAACAACCTTTGGTGTGAATTAGAATCATTATGTATGTTTATCTGATTTACTAGGCCCACCCAAAAGGTGAGTTATTTTTTTACTGGTTAGCTTCTTTCAATATATTCTCAATATTTTTAATTTGATAATTGCATGGATTGAATTGTATGTAATTTTGTATATCAAATACAATTTTGCGTTTACTTTTAAGGTCATGTCAATCATTTTTTTTGTTGATGGTATTTTTGTTTAGTAACAACTTAATTACATTTGGTAGATTGAACAAAAATGTTTGCTACATACTACAAAAAAATTGTGATAATTTTTTGTTGTTTCGATATATGGTTGAGTTGATTTACTTTGTAGCAAATAAGTTATATAATTTATGTTGAAAAAAAAAACAATTTAGAACTATCGATATTTGGTGCGGTGTGGCGTAAATCTCCTCACCGCAATTTATTTTTGTATTCTTGATACCACAATAGCATGTAATTTTCAATTGTTACTCTAAAAAATATTCAATGACTTGTTGTTTAACCAACAAGTACTTGGAACCGTGATGGCATGTTATGTTTAAATATTGACACGCGTAATCATTTTCTAATTAGTTTATAAATAAATATTGTCACTATTTTAAATTACATCTATCAATTTCAAACAATTTAGAGCAACAACATTCAATTGCTTGCTAACATGTAAATAATTAGTATTTTTATTTAAAATCAAATTAAATTTACTAACTAATTATATAAATAATATTATAAACAAGTAGAGAGAGTGTGATTAAAGAAGAAAATAAACAAAAAATAAATATATAAGTAAAAAATTTTATGCCCTAAAAGTTTGAAACTTATTATTAAAAATTATAAGAGTTAATGAAGATAATCAAAATTATTACGTAAAATAAATTTATTGTTTTGATTCGTAAATTTAATTCTTATAATTCGTATGTCTGTACATAAGTAATGATTATTTTTGTTTTCTTTTTACTTTATCTGATACTCAATGAGCTAAGATTTAAAGCAAATTTAAACGTTTATCCCAACGGCAGATGTGAAAAACAAGTTGCAAAAAGAAGAATTTATCAAACAACCAAACTGGTTGACATCAGAGGACACTTAATATGTCTAGTTTTCTTTGACAACAATAATAATTTTGGAATAAAAACTTTCCAATTGAAGAAAATTGGACTCAAATCACTTACAACAAATATTTTGATTATTTGATTTGGCAAGAGGAGCAAACCTTAGTAAACCGCGAGAATGTTCAGTAAATTTATATATGAAATAACGACTTTAGAATTTTTTTAATTCCATTTATTTTATCGTTCGGTTCGGGAAAACAAATTCACTCAAATCAAATATTTTATTAAATTTCTGTGAGTGATTTAATGAACACGTGTTTTGAAAATTGAAAAAACAAAAAAATCAGCATCGTGTTGTGATTATTTGCCTCTACCGGAAGTATAATCCCAGCATGAGGTTGAATATTTTCGTTTGTTAAATTTATTTTCAAAACACGTGTTCATTAAATCACTCACAGAAATTTAATAAAATATTTGATGTGAGTAAATTTTTTTCTGACGACAAAATAAATAGAAGAATTACAAATTAACGAAAAAATTCTAAAGTGTAGCAAGGGAATATCGAATAACATAATAAAAAATATTTGTTGTTGCGCAAAATACTTTGCCCATAAAATTGCACACGAGTTACGACAGATAGTGTTAGTTTTATTCCCTTTAATGATGACAAAACAACGGAATGACGGGATGTATTCGGTTGACACAAAAAAAGTTGTAATAAAACCGAGGTCTTAATCAGTAGGCCTGAATCACAATCCATCACCGAAAATATCAAAGGTTCTTGCGGATAAAATAATGCGATAATTTTTGGGGTTATTGATTGAATTTTAATAATTGACAACATAACTCATACGACACATCCAAAAGAGTTGAGGAGATGCGCTGCCAAGTCCTTGCATGACAACGGATTAGTCCATATGAGGCATGTTTCCCAAGAAGCAGCAAGAACTTGTATAATTTTCTCTTCTTATTTTATAAAAACAAATTAAGAGGACCAATTTTTAAGAATTAAGAATTAAGAATTTTTAAGAGAATTAGTTTTAAATTACACTATCGCGTAAATAGTTTAAGTAGACTGATTTTCTTAAATAAAATTTAATGTTGAATAAAGTTTTAAGTGTTATTTAATTTATTTATTTATTTTATTTATTTATTTATTAGTTTGTCAACTAATAAACAATGCTGCAAAGATCTTAACGCCTTGGTAAAATCAAGGAAAATTAATACAGTAACCACTTCCTCATTAATTTTCATACGAATGTCGTCCGTTACTTTAAACAATGCAGTCACAGCAATGTGTCCAGCTCAAAAACCTGACTTATATGGATTTAAGAAACCATGCTGATTCGAATACAAAGTCTATTGATCATGCGCAACGCGTTCGCAAATTTTGAAAATTCATGTCAGGATGCTGATGGGTCGAAGGTCACTGATAGTCTTAACAGACTAGTTTTGGAGATAGGAATAATAATACTCTTCTTTCACAAAGATGAAAACTCTATAGATTAGCTAAATGAAAAATTAAATAAATTAGTCAAATAACTTAAGATATGACATACTATCAGTCTTAAAAAAAATAATTGACGCCACTCAGGAATCACTAACAATTTGAGGATCAAAACCAATATTCACGGATGCATTTGGAAAGTAAATTCAAAACCTCTGAAAAACCTTCCAAAATTGTTTAGGCGTAGTATTGGTAAGCTGATTCTTCAAGCATAAACTTTTTTTTATTAAAGAATTTTGACGAGCATACACATTCGTCGTAGATCTTTAAATTCTCAAGGAAAAACTACTGTTTTGAGAACAACGTAGTATGAATAAAACAGATAACTTTTTCATCCAACTCAGTAGCCATAAAAAAATTTTTCAGGCATTTAAATGATGAGTTAAATGGACTCACAGTGTATTTTCTAATGGCTGTCTATCTATTTATTTGAAATATAATTTTTGATTTCATACCAAACACCCTCGCATAGTCTAATTGGTCAAAGTCGTGTGTAACGTCAGTATATTATTGGAAATTTATTTGTCTTAAAATAACTGTACAATCTTTAGCTTCAGGTGGAAATGTGGTGGTCTAGATAAAGTGTCTTCCTTTATCTTCCTAAAAGAAATGTTTCGAGCAAATCTTTCTAAATGAGATTTGAGCGATAGTAGCCATCTAAGGAGCTGATGACCCGTTCCCATTATTATGTCTACTTTATCACTTCATCGAATTAGCCTAAGATGACCAGATTATTTTCATACTAAAAGATGACATTTTTTTTGTCAATATATAACCACAATAACTAAAAATACTTTTTCCACCGATGGACCAAACCCTGGTAGACCAAAAAAGAATTCTAATATTAGTATGGTTTTCGTCCCAACCGTTCAACCACAGTTCAATGGTTTGTCTTAAGGATAATTCTGGAAAATGTAAGAAGTACAACATCATTACCAGGATTATAGATTACGCTGATTTCAAGCAAGGATAAGATAGGATCACACTCTTGGTACGCGTTCAAATGCTTTGATATCGTCGCTTTAATAATGAAACAACGTATGCTATTTATACGTTGTTTTTATATAATAGGTGCGCTGCATTCCCCAATAAGGGCATCTTTGAATTGGCGTTTTTAAATTTTCGAATTATTTTATGACTGGGGGTAAGAATTAATAAATTATAAATTAACGTCCATGCAAATGCATGCGCACATCAAACTTTAAACTCAAATATCTCGAAACTATACTTTTGCGTATACGTCATTTCATTATTAAAGCGACGATATTTTAGAGAAACTTGTTTTTCTGGTATTAACTTATAACAATTGGGATCAGATTATAAAATAGTAATCGAATGGTTAGTTTCTGACACTTTTGAGATAACATCTGGTGTTTGTCAAGGTGATGCATCCGCAGCTGTATTATTTAATTTAGCACTTGAGCATCCCGAGTAGCATTCTATAAGGGCTCAGATCAAAATCTGATGCGGCTTTCCCAACGGATCAGGCTCTTTGAACAGGCCCTGATCAATAACGTAACTCGTTAAACTTTCCTAACCAGATTAGTCGTACTAAAATCGGACTATGACAGGATCATTTATAATAGGGATTTTACTAGTTCATACATTACAAAATGTCGATTTTTTGTAAATGTTTTAAAATAATATTCTAATAATTATCTATATGTAGTCATAACATAACGCAAGTAATCAAGTAAAGTATATTTAATTTAATTTAATTTAGTTTAATTCCATAAAACAATAAATTAAATAAAATAAAACATTAAATTAAATTCAATAAAACAATAAATTAAATTAAACAATACAGTAAATTGAATTCAATAAAACATTAAATTAAATTCAATAAAACAATAAATTAAATTAAATAAAACACTAAATTGAATTCAATAAAATATTAAATTAAATTCAATAAAACAATAAATTAAATTAAATAAATCAAATTTTTTTTAAAAAAATAAAAAGTGTTGTGTAATAGGGTTTAGAATATGTGTCATAACACAACAACACATAAATACCTTTTAAGACATAGGTCCAGGCCTAGGTCCCACAACAACTGGCGTTCTAAGGTGTTGATGAACGCTTTTTTTAAACCTCTGCGGGTTGAAGCCACCTGAGACTAAGGATTCCGGCAAACTATTCCATTTGTATGCAGTTCGGACAAAAAAGTCTTTCTGCAATCTGCCGGTATGACAGCGTGGGATATTGACCGTTTCACTTGTTGCGGTAGCCGATTACCGAGTGGAATGGAGGTAAGAATAAGTTTGAGGCATGATGCCGCTGATTTCATCATGTGACACTCCACAGTGACACCCAATAAACGAATGTTTTTACATTCACCTATTGGTTCATCACACATACTGAATAAAATATCTTTGGGGAACTCGGTCTTTGATCTGGAAACAATCAACAGCTGTGTTTTGGTAGAGTTGAAATTGACCAGGTTTAGGTCACCCCAATCGGCAACTTTTTTAGGTCTTTATTCGCGTTTATGGCATGTCTCTCCGGGCGGGATTTATTCGTTCGTGCATTTTACCTTTTGAAGGAAGGGAGTCGAACGACTTGTGCAGAGGACTATCATCTGCAAAACTGTTTATTGGGTTGATGGTGATTTTCCACAATTCGTTGATATAAATCAAAAATAGGGTTTGGAACAATACTGACCCTTGAGGTACACCAGCGTTAATTAGTTTAGACTCAGAAGAAAATCCGCTAAGGAGACCGAAATGTATCGGTTGGATAGAAAATTTTGAATCAGCTTCACAACATTGGGATGAAAACCATACGCAACGAGCTTGTTGATTAAGTTGGTTAATTAATTAAATTAATTAAATAAAACATTAAATTAAATTAAAAAAAAACAAATTAAATTAAATAAAACATTAAATTAAATTCAATAAAACAATAAATTAAATTAAATAAAATATTAAATTCAATTCCATAAAAAAGTAAATTATATTAAATAAAACACTCAATAAAACAGTTAAAATTCAATAACACAGTATATTAAAATAAAACATTAATTTAAATTCCATAAAACAATAAATTAAATTAAATAAAGCAATAAATTTAATTAAATTAAACCATAAATTAAATTTAATTAAACAATAAATTAAATTAAGTAAATCATTAAATTAAATAAAATAAAATATTAAATTAAATTAAATAAAACATTAAATTAAACTCAATAAAACAGTAAATAAAATAAAATATTAAATTAAATTCCATGAAACAATAAATTAAATTAAATAAAACATTCAATAAAACAGTTAAAATTCAATAAAACAATATATCAAAATAAAACATTAAATGAAATTCCATAAAACAATAAAACAATAAATTAAATAAAATAAAATAATAAATTAAATTATATTAAACATTAAATTAAATTTAATAAAACAATAAATTAAATTAAATAAATCATTAAATTAAATTAAATAAAACATTAAATTAAATTAAATAAAACATTAAATTGAATGATCTTCAAGACATTAAATAATTTAATTTATTCGCTACATGTGTTGTCACTTTTTAGTTTGTACGTTTCTGTAAAGTCAACGAGGTCACGAAATTTGTTGTATGTAAGATTTGGAAGAACAAATTTTTTAAATTTTTCGACGATAAACAGAAAGGTAATATGTTTTAGTAAGAAGTGTTAATTTTTGATGTCTTTGGTAACAATTCACTACTGTTATTCAAAAGGTTGTTGGGACTTTGTTATATTTAGAATAAACAATAATATAACAATTGGGGGTGTAAATAAATAATATTGTAAATATAAAACAAATAGTGAATTATTGAATGAATAAATTATAACAGATCAAAACAAATTGAAACACATAAATTATAGAATAACGAAAATTATTAATAAATTAAATATTGATTAATTATTTAATCAATATTTTGTAAATAACTTTTAAAAAATGATGTTTATATTTTTGGGTTTACTCTGTGTTTACATCTTCTATTAATAAAATAAAATAAAATTCAATAAAACAATAAATTAAATTAAATAAACATTAAATTGAATTCAAAAAAACAATAAATTAAATTAAATAAAACATTAAATTAAATTCAATAAAACAACAAATTAAATTAAATTAAATATTAAATTAAATCCAATAAAACAATAAATTAAATAAAATAAAATATTAAATTAAATTCCAAAAAAAAATAAATTAAATTA
This sequence comes from Diogma glabrata, assembly GCA_963693315.1. Lineage (NCBI taxonomy): Eukaryota > Metazoa > Arthropoda > Insecta > Diptera > Cylindrotomidae > Diogma > Diogma glabrata. Next base: position 247,702,312 of record OY856188.1, on the reverse strand, counting down.
AATAACACATTAAATTAAATTCAATAAAACAGTATATTAAAATAAAACATTAAATTAAATTCCATAAAACAATAAAACAATAAATTAAATAAAACAATAAATTAAATTAAATTAAATTCAGTAAAACAATAAATTAAATAAATCATTAAATTAAATTAAATAAAACATTAAATTAAATTAAATAAAACATTAAATTGAATTCAATAAAACAATAAATTAAATTCAATAAAACATTAAATTGAATTCAATAAAACATTAAATTAAATTAAATAAAACATTAAAATAAATTCAATAAAACAATAAATTAAATTAAATAAACATTAAATTAAATTCAATAAAATAGTAAATTAAATTAAATAGAACTTCTTCTTCTTCTCCCTTACTTTATTATTCCTACTGTGACTAATTACAATAAGAATAAGAATCCTGATTTTTTGGCATTTAGCCTTCACGGTTAGCATTGTTCATGGATCGTAGTGTCATTCTTCCTGCTTGTCGCTCTTTCATTTCTTCTTGAGTCAATCCATACCTCTGATGTTGTTGGTTGTACTGACGTAATCATGAGTGTTTCGGCCTACCTCTTCTTCTGATTGGTGGTATATCAAGTAGGATCATTCGTTTGGCCACATGTGTTCCCTCTCTCGTGTGCATTCTTTCAAACCAGTTCGTCCTCTCTTGCTTGATTTTGTCAGCAATCGGATCCCGTACTCCAAGTGCCCCACGGATATGTTGACTTTTAATGTGGTCCTCTTTAGTTACTCCCAGTGACATTTGGAGCATTTTCATCTTTGTAGTGGCAAGATCTTTTTCATTTTTATCATAGAGAACCATATGTTAATGCCGGTCTTACTACAGTCGTAAACAGCTTTCCTTTAAGTTTAACTGGCATTCTTTTGTCACAAAATACGGATGAGCTCTCTAACCATTTTAACCATTCAATACGGATCCGATGGTTTACGTCTTCATCACATGTGCCGGCTTGGTTGAAGACAGATCACAGATATTTAAAGCTTTTGCATTTCTTCATCACCTTTGAGTTAATCATAATATCTGACGATGGTGCATCTGGATCACTGAATGATAGGAACCTGTATTCTGTCTTTGTCTCGCTAATTTTCAAGCCATTACTCTCGAGCACCATCTTCTACCTGTTAAATACCCCTTGAAGCTTGGCTACCCAATCGCTCACCAGCCCAAGATCATCTGCAAATAGTACACTTAATAAAAGTTCATTCATCAACGAAGCTGTGAGATAGTTGATGATTATGTTGAACAAGATGGGACTCAACACAATTCCTTGGTGTACTCCTACTTTAATGAAAAATGGCGTTGAAGTTCCTGTTGTACATCTGACTTTCGTGGATACTTGGTGGTACATAACCTTGATGATGTTCACATACGTTTCAGGCACGCCGTGGCTTCTCAGTGCGGTCCAAATTAGATCTCGTGGTATTGAGTCGAAAGCTTTTTCTAAATCCACGAATATCATTTGAAGATCTTTTGCTGCCTGCGCATTGCTTGAATTGCTTCAGTTGTTGATTTTTCTGGTAGAAACCCGCACTGGTTAGGATGAATCTTTGGCAACACAATTTGGAGCACTCTATTGTTTATAACTCTCTACCAGATCTTCTTTGTGTGTGCCAATAATTTGATACCTCTTAAGTTATTGCATTTCCTGGAATCCCCCTTTTCTATGTAGAAAGGTAAAAGGAAACTCTCTCGAAATGCATCAGGCATTGGGTGACCATTTGTAGTATTCTAGGCCCTGATACGGAGCCACGTTATAATCATTGGACCTTTGTTACTATTACATATATAAATAAAATCTGCCCGGGATGCAATTTATCCCCACACGAATCTTGAGATTGGGAATCTCTTATTTTGTATCTCTTAGCCTGACATCAAAATAACCAAGTTAAAACACACAAAAAAAACTAAATTTCAATACTATTATAAAATAAAAACAATAACTTATCTTAAATTGTTGATTGATGATCCGGTTCTAATAAATTAATTTTATCAACTACAACAATTGGTGAACTATTATTTCCATTCTTAATTATGCATTTTGTTTTAAAGTTAGTTTCATTATAATCATCATCATCAATTGAATACAATTCATTACTTAATCTTTTTGGTTTAGCTACTGTAATTTGATTTGATATTACAATATTATGTTCATCGATAGCAGGTGTTTCCAAAAATATATCAACTTCACTACAATCCTGTTCGCATTGTTTAGTTATTCTTTTATCACTATCAACATCATCGACATCATCATCATAAGCACAATAATCATCATTTAAATTATGTGCAACAACATAATCATCAATGATTTCACGTTTTAATTCATTTAAACCATTTTCCAAAACACGATCATCATTTTCAACAATAATTGATGATTTAAACACACCACTTGAAAGATAAACTTTTTTTTGTATAAATTAAAAAAATTTCTTTTTAAAATCAAAATCAAATGTAATTAGTATTTATTTTTGATAAGTTTTATGTAATGTTTAATAACAAACTGAATTGAACCTTTTCTTTTGAAAAGCAAAAATGGAATGAAATATAATTTTTAAATTATGAAATTGCAAAATGTGATTTTGATTTTTCCATCTTATGATGTCAAAACAAAATCGGGCAATCTCCGAAAATTCAGCAATGATTAACAACGACGTCTGTTCATTAGCATTGGAAATAAAAATTTAGTACGTTCGTTTGCTTTTTATAGTATGTTCAAAATTTAACTAGCAGTTAAGTTTTAGAAAATTTTAAAATTATTATTAATGTAAGAATGAACGGAAACTAATGAAATGCATTTTTATTGAATTGAAAACGAAGATGAATTTGGTTTTATTATTGTTTCGCGATTATTGCGATCGTTACACATTCTTGATCTTGTTAAACAGTGTACATAAAAAGAGGATGCCAATCGCTCCTACGGTTTTCCAGAATTCAGATAGTATACCATCTGGTCCTACAGAGCGTCCTCGTTTTAATTCGTTTACTGCTTTGGCTACTTCCTCTTCATCAATGTCCTGAACCTCCTCATTTAGTTTTTTCTGTTACAAATTTTTCAAAATTTCAAATTTCTAATAAAAATAAAAATAATTAAATAGAAAAAAAAATATGAAATTAAAGGTTTTTACTAGTTAATGTATTTAAATGGTAGTCTTATCAGATGCAGGCAAGTTTAATATCTTTAGGTGAGCTTGTAGCACTCAGAAATATCTTGAAAAATGTCCCGCAAGTCAACATCCATTTTCTGCGGGTTGCTACGTCTGGAGACTGCCGGTAGCAATAAAAGGAACGTCGAATCATTTATATCGGAGCATGTTAGTGCAATATTACAAGCTTTAACCCAGACAGGTTACAAAGAATGGGAAACTAGCTTTATGGAAGTCGTAGTTAATGATAACACTACCCCGCTGGGCACTGAACAATTGTTTGGTGATCCCAGATTGCACAGTGTTCGCACTGGTCGAGTCAGAGCTTGGTATATTCCAGGGGCAAGCAAAATAAAGCTACCAAAAGAACTTACTATAAGGATCGGATCGTGGAATGTCGGCACAATGAACCAGAAAAGCTATCAACTGGAACATGTAATGAACGAGAGGAGATTGAATATTATGTATGTACAAGAAACCAAATGGTGTAATTTAAGTAACAAGAGCAGATTCCTCGATACAAGAACAAAGAAATATAAGATCCACTATCACGGTGTAACAAATCAGCGCAACGGTGTCGGACTTATCTTGTCTCAAAGAATGCAAAGAAACATCATTAGTGTTAATAAGGTTAGTGATCGTGTAATACGGATTAAGTTGGTGATTTGTAAGAAAGTTTGGAACGTGATAAGTGCTTATGCACCTCAAACCAGTTGCACAACTGAGGAAAAGGAAAGATTTTGGGCAGATCTTGATGGCGTTCTTGTGAGTATCCCCAAAGACGAAGTAGTTGTAATAGGTTCCGATCTTAATGGTCACGTGGGAACCTCAAACAATGGCGATAAACGCTGGCACGGGGGATATTCATATGGAACAAGAAATGAACAGGGAAACGACATACTACGCCTTGCTAAGGTACACGATCTCCCAATTTTAAACACATTTTTCAAAAAGCAACAAAGGCACCTAGTAACATACACCAGCGGAGGACGCGAAAGTCAAATTGATTACTTTCTGTGTTCAAGGAATATAAAGAACAAGGTGAAGGATTGCAAAGTGATCCTAGGAGAGGATGCCGTTGATCAACATCGCCTGCTTATTACTGAGGTCAATTTGCCAAATACATCAAAGTGCAAAGATACAGCCGTTAAACATGAAAGGATAAAGTGGTCAAAGTTGGACACAATTGAAGGTGAAGAGTTTATCTCAGTGATGGAGGAGTGGTTACAAGACATAATGAATGCTGAAGAAGATCTCAGCGCAAACGAAATGTGGGCGGCGCTGCAAGATGGTTGTATTTTCCAAGCCAAACAAAAGCTCGGCGTGTCTAAAGGTCGTTTGAATATAAAAAAGGAAACGTGGTTTTGGAAAAGGAGATGCAATCAAATCAGCTGTTAGAAAGAAAAAAGAGGCGTATAAAGCTTAGTCTTTATGTGACCCAGAACTGGTTGAAGAGAAAGAACGACTGAGGCTGATCAAAATTACGACCAAGAAAGATGCAGCCAAAGATGTAGCGCAAGCCAAAGCAAAAGAATGTCAGAAGCTCTATGAAGATCTTGAATCACCTGACTGGAAGAGAATGATATATAAACTTGCAACTCAGCGAAGAAATAACGCAAAACCTATTTCTGGACCGAAATATATTGAAGACGACAATGGTAACCTATTGACAACAGATGAGGACATTACAACAAGGTGGAAGAATTATTATGAAAAGCTGCTGAACCAAGAACTGCATAGAATTACAATACCAGCGTGTGACCCTTTAAAAAAAAAAAAATCAACATTTAAATTAAATTAAATAAAACATTAAATTAAATATAATAAAACATTAAATTAAATTCAATAAAATAATAAATTAAATTCAATAAACCAATAAAGGAAATTAAATTAAATAAAACAATAAATATGTTCAGTTAGAATTATTTTAAAGTTTAGTTTAATTAATTCTATAAGGTTTTATTTAATTAAAATTATTTAATTAATTCGAGAAGGTTGGAGGCAGTTTGGCTGATTTGTGAATTGAAATGATTATTAGAGGACATAGTATGTAAATGAAGAAGCAAATCTTCATATAAGATGTTGTCTTTATCGTCAAATATTTGTTTTAGCCGTGATTCCATTTGTATTTGTGTGTATTATAATAGATTTATGCTTTTGTTAAGTATGAGAATTAAATAAAATGTTTATCTGTTATTTTTGTTGGTATTTTATTTGCCGGCCTCACCGGCCTCAAAGGCAACTGGCATACCGGAAACTTCCCAAGTGTCACGGTGGCCCAGTCCACCACTGACAAAAGTTGCTCATTTTTGTAAAAGAAGACAAAAAAGCTGGCATTATTTTAAAAGATGGTAATCGTTCGTAAAAGATAACTGTCATCTTGAAAAGATGACGTCTAGTAACATTTTTATTTGTGCATTGCCTAAACGATTGTAAAGGTTTCACGTTTTTCCGTAACATATTTTTGTTCAGAGACAATTGTTGTAAGCAATAGATCTCTTATCGTTTAAATAACACTAAATTTAATTTCGTAATTTCTCCCTAGCGAAAAATATACTCTTTTCTACTTACTTGTTACTTGCCTTCATTGCTCTGCTACTTGTCCTTATTATTTTATATACTTAATTTTTAATTCAGTAAGGAAATTGTTCTCATCATGGGACTAAATTTATTGAATATTTACAAATTTAAGTTCGTTATTTTTGTAAATCATGAAACGCCCATTTGTTATTAGAAACAAAATCAACATTTAGAAAAGTTTTTCTATTTTGTGTGCGTTAGTCGTTCATCAAATCCTACAGAACGTATTCGTTTAATGATGTTGAAGGTTATTCGATCTATAACGTGCATATACATACAAAAATGTTACATTTTCAAAGGTTTTGGTTGGACATTAAAATCGTAATAGATCGTATTCGGAGGTAACTTTTTGGTTTCATTTGGTTGCTACTTATTTGAAGATGATTGCTTGATATCTCACATCACCTGATGTTGTAATGTTGGCAAGACGGTTTTATGGTAGCTGCAGATTAAATATTGTTCTATGACAAAAGTAGTAATTCTTGACACAATGTGTGGAAAAAGTTCACCAATTTATATGTGTTATTATGGTTTTCCATATTATTCACTGTTTGTGTGCTTTTGTCACTTTTGAATTTCGACACACATTTCGACTTACGTCATCCTCAGTTCTTAAATTATTATTCCATAAAAATAAACAGTAAAAAGTATATTTTTAAATATTGCATTTTAATTCACCAATTTAGTCACAAAAATTAAATATTAAAAACATTCTTTCGTATATTTTAGAAATTATTTTATCCAATATTTTTCAAAATGGGGGCTTTTGAAATGATCTATTATACCCTTTTTACCATGTATTTTAATTTGCACGGTGTCAGTTAACCCAACTTTCCTTATGATTGACGGGCAATATACGAAATACGTCCACATTAATATTATGCTATTATCTTCGTCACAAGCCTAATTCCTGTATGCTATTTCACATTGCATTGTATATGCGACTGTTGTATATGCGGCTTGGTACTACTATAATGGTTATTCGTGTTGCTGGATCTATGATACGCTTGATCGTTAATCGCCTGGCTTTTCATCTTTGGCATATGAAATGCTCTGGAGTATTTGCCTAATGTACAAGTTACTCCACTGCTGCGACTCAACTCAACTCTTACTTTTGTTACCAAACTCTCAATTCGATAAACCTTTTTTTTTAAAATCACATTTGACCACTGATTAGTAAGTAACAACAGCGTCAAAATAACATATACATTATTTATATTCAACATCGCTTAAAACGTTTAAAATTAACCTGTATTTTATTTACACTAATTTATGTACACGAGAGAACGTTTTGTTTACAATTAATTATATCGCTGTTTATAATATCGCATTTCGTTTGAAAATGTCTTTAGTTCTGCAAAAGAAATTGTTTAAATACTTTTTTAATTATTGTCTAAAATATTCTAGGCTAATACAAAATTTTTTTAGAGAGAATTAATGAATAAATTCTCAGAATCATCGTCGATACTATCCATCGTTCCTGCAAGAATTTTTTTCGACTGACTTTACCCCATAAATGTTTAAAAAAGCAACTCATGTTGTTCTGTCACATTTTATAGCCTTTTTAAAGAAATTGGCCTTTGATAAGAGCAGTAAATCAAAAGATTTTTGTAAATTTACTTCATCACGTGCGCCCTCCTCAGAGAATCAGATAATATTGTGTATATACAAATAATAAATTGACTGCAAATTATTTAATTCTGATTTAATAATACAAAAATTTTCACAGTGATTTTTCATTGTTTTATTAATTGAAAAACAAACTCGCGGTAAAAATTCTTTTAATAAAAATAAATTAATTGAAATCAAGTTTAAGTAAACAACTAAAAAACATAAAATTGTAAATAAATTAAAATTAACGTTTTTTATTACAAAACTCCATAAAAATTATGATTTCATTTGTTGTTTTTTTGTCTATACAAACAAGTGTTTTTTACTATAATTTCTAATCATTATATCTTACCAATCATCATCAACATAATCGACATTATTATGTTTATCATCACGGTCTTAAAAAATAAACAGCAGTTTGGGTTGTTTGGTATGTCATCAGGTTGATAACAGTTTAGAACAGTTTGTATACACCAAAAACATCAGGAATTGTAAAGTGCAAGTCTATTGTTAATAACTTAACAATCATATCAAGAAAAAAACATTACATGTAAAGTCTTCTCTGATATAGGTCGAAAACTTATCAACTCATTTGGATATATTGCATTGTTTGTCGAATCTGTTTTGTCATTGTGTAAATGGCAAAATAAAATATCTGGAATAAAACATCGTATAAGACAAATATCAATTCAATGACCTTAAACAGTACAATAGAATTGCCTGTTATTTTAAAGTGTCTAATAGATAATAAATAAAGGCATTAATTTTCTTAAAATGTACTTCTACCTTTTCTGTTATTCTTATTAAATATAGATAGATGTATTTTAGTATAATTTACAATTTATTATTTATTTATAAGGTGTAGAAATTGAATGTAAATAATAATATCATTGTTTAAGTTCCTGAAGTAAAGCTCCCGATGAAAGTTTTACATTCCCGGTTGTTTTATTTGAATTTTGAAGCTTTATTATGAAAGTCTAATTAAAAATGGTTTTATGAAGGAGGACCGTAAAGGCTAATCAAGATGTGGGATGGGGGAAAACTTCGGTATGGGATGTAACAAAGCAATAAAAAATGTACTTCGACTTCAAGGATTCAGTTTGAACTATGTCCGTCAAATCAAAAGAGTTTTAAGTAAGACATTATTACCAATCAAGAAAATATGTTCTTTTAAATTTTGCCTTCAAGTTTTTCTTCAAAATTGATGGATTTGTTTAAATTGATGCAGGTCGAACAACACTTAATTGTAGCCAATTTCGGTTAACATGTCATCACTTTTGTTTTGAACTTCGTGAATATATTTGAGTGCCTTTGTTGCTATGATACATGATGACATTGGATTATTTATTATTTCAGTACACAGTAGCATCGAGAGGTTTTAACGTAATAAAAGCACTAATGAAACACACTCCATTAATTAATAAAAAAATATAACATATGTGATCGACATTTTCTATACATTTTGATGATGGGAAAAAGACAAAAGTTTATTTACAAGTAGTTTTGTTGCTTAAATAGCATTGAAGTCTTTTGAAATTTCATTTCAAAAGACTTCAATGTGCTTAAATGATTTGGAAAATTTTATTAGTTTAAAAATATAAAAAACGACAGTTAATAAATATTTCGTTTTTACAATCACATTATTTTTCTTGGAACATAGTTGAATTAAATACGTTTTTCACAGCGGGAAATAAACGGTAGATATTTTGAGTGCACTTAATAAATCTAACCGTCTTTCTACTGTTTAGAATTTTTGAAGACTTACTGAGTTACATCTATCCTGAACTACTTATTGCCACCAATTGTTAAGCTAATAGCTCATAGATCAATTTTGAAAAAATGCATGAATGTGTATTAATTGTGCATGATACAAAATCCCCGTGCACAAAATTGTGCATAACACATGTCATGACATGTGTTATTCACAATTATGTACACAATGTGCACATATATGCACACACATTTCCGGCGCATGGCTTACGCGTAATAAAAAATTAAATTTGTTTAATGATAATAGTAGTAAACAATCAAATAAATAATGGAAGAATGAAAAAGCATTTTTACATTTTATAAAATGGCTGGTTTCATTTAACTTTTAAAGAGATAATATGAGTTTCGTATTATTAAATTGATGAATTAAATCTTAATTTTCTCGAAAATTATATGCGAAAGAATTTTTTTGTGAAGATAATGAAAACAAACACAAAAAAGAAACGGGAATTTTAAATAACTAATATTAGTTATTTAAAAAAATGATTATATTTTTTTAAAATTTTTGTTTGCCTTGTTCCATGTCGGTTAACTGATCTTAAATTTATTTTTTAATAATATTAAGAAAATTTTGGAAAATTAATATTATTTTTTATATGTAAGTCAATTATTTAATTTTTTTTGATTTCCGATTTTTTTTGATTTCTGATTTGTTTTCTTTAAATTGTGTCTAATTTCTTTCGCTCATCAACAAAGATAGCTTCAAAAAAGGGACATGAAGTCTTCACAATAGGCTGGGTGCGGGTCCCGACAAAATGTTAAAAATCTCCATCCATGTAAAATAGATGTATATAGGTAGTTCTACAAACATGGGAATTTAGGACGGCACGGCTTATTTCGTATATTAATATAAAACAAAAAATTTCGAATGAAATTTGTAAACCTTAACTATGTCTAGCAGGAAACCCAAAATAAACCCGTTTCGAAATATATTTCTTACAAAAAATATGATTCAAAACGTAAAATTATCAGTCCCCTGGCGTGTCCCTCTTTGAAAGTCAAAGCTGGTAAACTAAATAATCAATGATTCTAAGTGTGTAGAGAGTTAGAGACAAATTTACACTACAGTAATAATTTTTAATAATAATGCGTTAGTAATGTCAAATGTGGAGGAGAAAGTGATTTCATCGTGAATAGACGTGTAAATTTTTGCTCTTAATATAATTAATATAAAACAAAATAAATATTTAAATTTTCTCTTGTTCATTTATTAATAATTTATTGGTTATTTTATTTATTGAATAATATCATATTATTATCTTAATAATTTGAGGAAAAATGTGATTTATGTAATTCAAACAGTTTTAATGATGATATTGTTGTAATAAAAAATGATACAGAAAATCATGATGGAATTACAATGAGAAAATATCAAAGTGGATTACCAACAACTACAGAAAAATCAACATTTTTATACTATAAAGTTTTATCAGGTATATGTTTTAATACAATGTAGTTTGTTATATATAAATTAATCGTTCAATTGTTTGTTTTGTTTTCAATAAGTCATTTTTGTGATTATACATGTTTATAAAGACTGTCAAATTGCTTTAGTGTGTTCAAAAATATATATAAAATTTGTTTGAATTGTGAAGCTGACACTGAAATTGAGTGTTGAATTTTGTTAATTTCAATTCAATTCAATTCCTTTATTGAGACATTTTAGAAACATTCATTTTACAAGTATATTTTACAGCGGTTACTAAAAAAAAAAAAAAAAACTAAACATAGTTTGTTTTTATATGTTGGATACACTGACAAGAACTGTCAAGTGCTACCGTTTTTCAAAAATTGATTTTTTGATATATGAAAATTGTTTTAATTCAATTTACAGTATTTTCTCTAATTCAACTTATTATGAACTGTATCTTATTTACAAGAAAAATTTATGCTTGCTCAGGGCATTATATGAAACGTTTTTTTTCAGCATTTGAGCGCTGTTTATGAACTACCTAAAACCAAAACTAATTTATTTACATATTTACAGGGAACAATAAAGTATTGTACTAATTTAGATTGGTTGGTGCACGCCTATTCAGATCACGGAGCACGAAGTCAGGGTGTGTACTTTAACCTCTCAAGTGACTGGTATTTTTCGATTCGTAGAATTTATTAAGATTTAGGCAGTTATTAGCTTGCAAAGACACGAGAGATTCTGTGTTTATTAAACTGATCGGTGACACGTAGTAGGTACCGTTTTCCAGTGGAGTTGTGACATTGTCGTGGTAAATGCTCCTCATAAGAGGGTTGGGGTGATGTTGCAGTCTTTTTAGTCTAGTGACGGCTAGATTGTAAGAGTATTGAAGAATAGGGGTTATTCCCGAATCTTTATAAATAATCTTGTTGTGTATATATTTTTTATTTTTCCTTCTAAATTTGGAGAGACAATGTCTGATGATTTTTCTTTCGAAGACAAGGAGTTCCTTAGCTACTGTGGGACTAATTGTGAACCAGATAGGGCAAGCGTAAGTTAAAATAGGTCTTATTAATGTTTATATACAAGAAGCTTAGTTTTGCTTTCAACATTGTTAGATGACAGAATTGGTTTTAGCAGCGCGGCTGCACCTTTAGCTTTGTTTATAGTGGCTCTCATATGTTGATTGAAACAGTTTTGTTTTGGATATTAACACCTAGATATTTGATCTTATCGACGGTTTTGATTTCGCTATTATTGATTTGGAGAGTTAATTGTTTACTTTCTCGTACAGCTAGATGGTGTCCTCTTCCACTTGAGTTTCAAAAGCAAATTAATTGGCATTTTTCGACATTAATATTTATTCTCCAAGTTTTGTAGAATTTTTGTATGAATGTAATGTGTTTTAAGATCTTATCTAATGCAAGATGTGGTCTTTCGTCTTGTGCGAAAACTATAGTGTCATCAGCATAAAGAACTGTTTTGGAGTTATTGGACAATCTAGTTGGAATATCATGAATATAAGTGTTAAATAACCAGGGTCCAAGTATGGATCCCTGCGGAACTCCTGAATTCACTGGTATTGTGTTAGATTTCTGATTATCAATTTCAATAAAAAGTTTTCTATTTGTGAGGAAACTTTTATAATGCGGACTAAGTATCCCTGCGGAACTCCTGAATTCACTGGTATTGTGTTAGATTTCTGATTATCAATTTCAATAAAAAGTTTTCTATTTGTGAGGAAACTTTTATAATGCGGACTAAGTAAGGCGGGGTGTTGGCCCTGTGCAGTTTGTATATGTGACCTTTCGGCCATGTGAGGTCAAAAGCTTTTTCGAGGTCTAAAGTGCAAGAGACTGTGCATTTTCTGTTGTTTAGTCCTTTGACGATATTGTCATGGAGATATAAGAGCGCATGCTCTGTAGAGTGTTCTTTCCTGAATCCGAACTGTTCATCAGGGATGATATCAAAATTATCAAAGCAATTTAAACATTATTATTTTTTCCAGAATTTTTCCCATATTTGAGAGCATCGAAATTGGCCTGAAGTCTCTGATGTCGTGTGACGCGTTAGTTTTAGGGATAGGTATAAGTTTCGCTATCTTCCATGCATTTGGAAAGAAACCGTTATCCAAACAGTTGTTTATAATGATCGTTAGGGGCTCTGCAGTTGTTTAACACCTTTCCTGATGAAGTAGTTTGAAATATTGTCCGGTCCCATCGATTTTTTAATTGTTTAGGGCTTTTATTGTGTCCGACGTAATCTTTGTATTACAGAAGAGTTCTAGATTACCCGGATTCAGCGCAGAGTTTTGCTGAGAGAATTCCGTCAATTCTTTTTCGTTGTCTCTTGAGATGTTATTCCATAAATTTATGACCTCATTTGTTGTGTTTAGATTATAAGTTGGGATTTTTCCTTATATATTTCCTTGTAGAATTCGGCAAACGCGTTTAGTTTTTCGTTTAGGTCGATATAGATGTTATCACCTCTTTTGATTGGGTCTCTTGATACATTTATTTTGTTGCATTTCCCTACGGTAATCTTATTAATTTCCTTAAAAACTCGAGGCGAAGGATTGATGGCCTCGAGTCTTCGTCTGAAGTTAGTATTTAGTTCACTCGAAATTTTGTCTTTTAGGCAGGTATTGAGACAATCGATTCTCGCTTTGAGTTCTTTGTATTCGGCATTGATTTTGTTTTGTGTTTGCTAAATATCCTCTTTAGCTTGCTGGACCAGATTTGTTTTAATTTGAGCATCTTCTGTGCAACTTCAGATAGATTGGCGTACTTTAAATCCTTAGGTCTCATTTGTTTGGCATGTTTAAGATTTGTGTTAATCATTGCTACGTTGATCTCATTAATAGTTTTTTCAATTTCGTCGTTAGATAAACTCCTCGAGTGAGATATATTTAAGTTCGTGAGGGCAAAGCTTAGGTCAGATTTGTATGTATCCCAGTTTGTTTGTTTGAAAGATAAAATGTGGTTCTTAGTGTTTGTTAACGGGTTAAAATTTTTAATTGTGATGTTTAGTTGTATTGCAAAATGGTCAGATATTCCTGGTAAAGTAGAGCACTTATAGTTTAATTGATTGTCCGTTTTATGAAGACAATTGGACGATATTAAGAACATATCAATGAAGGAACCCGATCTCGGGAACGTTGGGTCCGGTGGGTTTACAATTTCGAAGTTCATCCAGTCTGGTTCCTCAAGTATATTTGATAATTGATTGCCATTCACGTTATTTACGCTATCTCCCCATCTTTTGCTTCTGGCATTGAAGTCCCCTCCAATGATTACCTCGTCTTTATTCTGACATAAATTCAAAATGTTATCTAGGTCCAGTTTCATACCTTGACCAAGGTTACTGGGGATATAGATGGCCCCTATTATCAGAGAGCAATTTCTCTTTTGAGCATCTATGTAATTTATGTCTATAAAGGTTGCCGATAATGACAGGCTCTCGAATGGAATAATTTTGAACTTTATGTTCTTTTTTATAAATATTGCTGTGCCTACATTTTTATCTTGTCTGATGATGTTGAAATTTTCGAGGTGTAGCTTGTGTTTGCCATTAAGGTGGGTTTCTGAGATTAGAGCTGCAGTCGGGTTGATGTGTTTAATTGTTTCAAAAAAGTTGAAGGCGTTTGTGGTTGGATATTATTGAGTTGGCGTTCAAAGCTAAAATTGAAATATTGTTACAGCTCATATTTATTTTTGGGGTAAGAGAAATGATGAATTGTAGGTATTCAGCTGTTTTTTGACCTTTGTTTTCGATTCTCATGTAATTCGGCCAGAATTGGTTGATTTTATCTAACAAAGTACCAAGAGGCATGTAGAATAATTTGTTGGACTCATTAAAGAAGTCTGAAATGTAGTTTTCGCTGTTGTCAGGGTTTTTATCTCTATTTGGGTTGATAACATCTGCGAATGATCTGTTTGGCGTTGTGAAGTTGTTTATGGTCCTAAAGACGCTTTCCTTTCTAGCGTTTAGGAGGTCTCTTACCTTTCCTTGTTTATATCCCGGTTGTTCTTGAATTTAATAAATGCTTCACATCCTCGGTAGTTTGCCGGGTGACCTTCCTTTCCGCAGTTTATGCAGGCAGCCGGTTTATTTTCTTGGTTTCCCTTTTCTCTTGCACATTGGCCTGCTTCATGGTTATCTCCACATTTCACACATCTCTTGTTAAATGCACAGTTTTGGCTTATATGCCCAAATCTTTGGCACCTGAAGCATTGTATGATTTCTGTTTTTTTAGTTTCTCGAAATGAATCCTCTGGTGAAACAGGTATTTAATGTTTAACAATTCACTGAGGTTTTGACCTGTTTCGAGCTGTAAGGTGTACATATTCAGTTGTGTGTTAGCTCTTTTTGTATAGGGAGTTGTAAATTGTTGAATTTTAGAGAACTTTATATTCGGACATTCCGCCAACATTTCATTTTTTATCTCCTCCTCCGTATATCCGCCACTTATTCCTTTAAGTAGTAGTATCTCCTTTCTCAGTTCTTTAGGCGTGAACGTAAAAGCGTCCGCTTTTCGGTCTTTAAAAAAAAAAAAAAAAAAAAAATAAAAAAAAAAAAAAAAAAAAAAAAAAATTAATTGTCTTTGCGTGGATATCTACTGAATCTAGAAATACTTTTAATTTACCATAACCCGTGTTATGGATTTTTATATTAACTTCGTTCGAGAAATTTTTTTATTAAACCCAAAATAGATTTGGCGCTTGCTCCGTTGATATAAATAGGTGGACACCAATTAATTTTTTTGCTTTAATTGATTTTAATAACATGAATTCAGATTGGAGAGTGCAGAGGACTACAATTTAGTCATCATCCTATTATACTAATAAATTACATGAATAACAGGTTTCCGACCGGAGATTGCAGGCGAGAAATTTTAGATACGGGATTGCTGATTGGCGATTGCAGATTATATGTATAGGTGATTGTCCTTGTGATTGTCTCGTAACAGTAGTAGCTAGATACGATTTTCCAGGTGTCTGTAACCGGGTCGTTCACTCCTAACTAACAATTACCTACCTATCCTTACCTATTGTTATATGTAAAACGACTGTAGGAAGTGGCCCGGCCGTAATCCGGGAGTCTCGCCTAGTGCTTGGTCCTACAGTCCAATCAATCAATCAATCAATCAATCAATCAATCAATGCGTTAGTAATGTCAAATGTGTGTAACGACGGACTATTTCCAATTTTTACTCTGAAAATAATAGTTTTAAAATTCAATAATAGTTTTATTGATTTTCTCCAATTGCACTAAACATAGACATTTATGCGTACTACTTTACATTTTTTTTGATGATTTAAATAAGTTCAACTAAATTAAAAATACAAGTTTTGATAAATGATGGAAAATGAAACAGAAGATCGAGGATAATATGACATAAAAACGATCAAATTGTTTGGATCGAGTTAGTTAGTATAAATTTACGATCAGTAAATTATGTAAATTGAAATAAAATTAAAACTCAGTAATGACTAAATTGTCATACGGCTTACTTTTGAGTAGTTTTAATATTGTTAATTATTTTTTAAAATGTTGTTTTAAAACTAAAAAGAAAATAAATTTGCTTTTCATTTCAATTGTTGTGTTAATGATGTAAAGTTTTTTTTATGGTTGTGAATTTAATAAAATGTCAAAACCTCAATTGCATCTATTAAAATATGTAAACGAAATATGTTTAACATTGAAAAAATAAAATTCATTTGTTAAGCAAGTGTTATGTTATCAGTTTTGAAAATAAATTTATAATTTTATGAAGAAAACTCGTCTCGCCAAATGGTACATGAACTTTGATGATAGCGAAAAACAAAAATTAATTGAAGAAGTTCATGATGTTGTTACCGTACGAGATGCTAAACACAAAATTGTCTAATTCTATTTGTAAAAATTAATCGTCAAGTCCGTTTATGAAATTTTCGTGCAGTGACTTCATTATGTATTGCTTTTTGTGAAGGAACAGATTAGTTTCTGCTTGATATAATAAAACCTTTAATTAACCATCAAGATAAACGAAGATGTGAAATAAAACATGAAGAAGAAAGACAACATTGAAGAAATAAATTAATGTAAGCTTTTGTTTTTGATTTTAATTTATATAATTTTTGATTTGTTTTTAGTTAAATTATTTTTATTTGTTGGTCAATTGATAAGTTTCTTTACAATTTTTCTGTGATTCAAAGTATAAGAGATTTTCAAGTGTAGTTTGTTTGTTATAAATTCAGTGTTCCGGCAATATTTCAGTTTTCATATATTTTTTTTTAGCTTTCCGGTGTAATATAATAATATAATTATTTTGTATAAGGTCCAAATCAGTATATATGGCGCACGAAACAGGGACCCTTTTGTTTTTTATAAAAATTAGTTTACATGTGTAAATAATCATAAAATTACTCTCTATTTCATATAAGATGTATCCTATTAAAGCTTGTCCCCGGAATTTTTTATCATTCTACTGCCCATTCAAAACACATTGAAAATATCGGAAATTCATATACCTATCAAGTTATTGCTCGTCAGAGGAATTAATTAAAGTACAATAAATATAATATTGCAAGTGTTTTACTTAGTCCGAGGTTTTATCAATCAATCAAAACAGTCATCATTGCTAGCAAGATCGTATTTTGTTTAGTCACATTATCAGTACCCTGGCAAGTGTTTTGTAAAAAGTATTTTAATTACAGGTAATTTTATAGTTTTATTCGTCGTGAATATTTAGTAGCTTGGTATAAAATTCGATTATTTTTTTTATTAGACGTAATCAACTTTAACTAAAACTACTTTCCAGAACTTATACGCAAAAAACATGTCGTGCCGTAATTAGCTCCATTTTCTTCCATCGTGTGTAGAGCTACCCATATAGTAAATTCTATTTTAGGACTTAAAGTTTTTAATTTTAATGTTGAAAAGAATCAGTGATGAGTATCTTTATCACTTTAACTTCACAAAGTATATTATGTTGATTCATACGAATACGAGCAGATGAAGTTAAAATATTGAACTGTTTTTGATTAATGTGTGACAGTCATTTACATAAATAGTTTCGAAATTAAATTTGGTATGAAATTTCTATGTACGAAACATCGAATTTGACATAACCTTGAAAGAATACCTTTTTATTCTCTATGGCATATTTGAAAATTGGTGAAGTTTTCACTGATACAACTAGCACGATTCGCATTGTAGATGGAGCTCACAAATTCGTTCGATCGCATGAAAGGTCTCTAGAATTAAAGTTATAACTTCCAATATAAAACATGCCTCGGGTAACGGGTACTAAACTTTTACGATCACTATATACAGTGGTGTCATCAGTTTTGAGTTTAGAGGCTTCTTGATTTGAGTTAAAAGTATTTTTATTTCCTCAAATATAAGAAACAATTCAGACATTATTTGAATTGAAGAAAGTTGTTCGAAACGGAGAACTCTGGAGACGATATATTTCTTTTTCTCTTTGGTCATCCCATGGAAAGATTTTGCCGTCTAAACTGCTAATAAACTGCTAATGTAGAACCTCTCGTAGATCCACTTCTATAGAGGGAGATAGTGGGAATAGAAAGGATGACCAGGATGGGTCATTCCAGATCTTAGGCTAGTTGGATGTTTCGATCTCTATTTCCACACAATAAATCAAGACACTTCCCTTAAACGTTTTTGAATAATATTATATTTCTTTCAAATTATTTGTTCCTTATCGTAACACTCCATTCAAGTTAACTCTTGATTAACAATATTAACACTATTTTTTAATTCTAAAATTACCTCATATATATCCGATACTTACATCCGTGTTTTTCTCATTTCATACATCATCATCCTAACATCGTCATTCCAACAGAAAACAAGAATTGTTTTCATTCTTTGCAAAATTACTTCTTCCCCAAAGAAAAAATAAATATATCATTTATTTTCATTATTCGCGAAACATTTCTTCATCAAAAAAAATAACAAATTTATTTTTTGTTTTCTTTATTCACGAAAACATTTCTTTATCACCAAGTAACAAATTTATTATTTGTTTTCTTTTGATGACATAAATTAATTGTTACAATTTTAAATTATAAGTGTGTTCCATTTACCACTTTTTCCTTTACTTTTGTACTAAATTTTGTTTTCAAGCTAACTATATCGAAAGGTGGTAAAGTTACATACCAAACTTACGCCTCTATTCAACACCAGAGTTTTATCAGTAAAGAGAAAAATTTGTAAAATGTTTACCCAAATGTTTATAAAAATTTCAGATTTCAGCCCAAATGTCAAATTTATTTCTTTTCGTTATTTTCTTTTGCATGAATCATATCAAATTTTTAGAAATCTTTTAATGTTTAATTAATTTTAAATTAAAAAAAAAAAATTTTTAATTTTCTCTAACACATAGTTTTCTGTGTTATTTTTGTTCACATTTTATAGCAATATTAATTTTATAATTTTGTAAAAATGTATATGTATTGGAGCAATTTCACGAGAGTTCAGCAAATTTTTGGGAAATTTTGACATGACCCCTTTTAATTTTGATTATTCTTTGTTTATAGATAGTCTTTCATAAATAAAAAATACAAGTTCTCTTAGAATTTTTTTTTTTCGACCAGGGGTCTTCACAGGGTGCCCCTCAATTTTTTATTTTGTGATGTGAGTGCATTTTGATGAGCGATTGTAGAAAAACTACTGAATCGATTTTCATAAATGATATGTCGTTGAATAGGTATTAGAATATGTTTAATAGATATTAAATAGGTTGAATAGGTATTTAAAAATGTACACTGTTAATTTTTTGAAATAATTTTTAACAGTGTAACATAAGAAAAAAACGGTGTAATTGAAAAAAAGATGGCATAGCCTTGTTTTTTTTAAAACTAAATTGAAGCTTATTTTATATCTAACCACTTGTGAAAGTTTGGGACTTGCGTTATTTTTTGTTTTAAAGATAAAATTCGTTGTGCATATGACTGTCGGGAATCAGTTTTTTTTGTTCTGAAGGAAAATTATAAATATGGCGATTTTTAGATTCAGATTTTTTTTTATGTTAAATATCAAATATTTTATTATTAAATGAACTTTTTAAAAAGCAATTTCAGTAGAGTTCAGCAAAATTTTGGGACATTTTGACTCGACCCTTTTTAATTTGGTTTATTTTTAGTTTATAGATAGCCTTTGATAAATGAAAAAAAAAACTTCAAGTAGAATTTTTTTTAAATATAATAATATAAATTATTATATTTACACCTATTCCCCGCTTTACACGGCACTCACTTAACACGTTTTCGACTTTACACGGTTTTTGAAATCAAAATTTCCAAAAAAAAAAGTTAAAAAAAAAGACAAATTTTGGTATTACATGCACTTATATCTACTTTATTTTAATTAAACCTTCTGGTATACCACTTATGATCATATACACAGAAGTTGTAATTAAAACAAGAAAACAAGAAACTATTAACAAAGAACGCCTTTGAGTGTTCAAAGCAAAATTTTGTAAATACATGTTGATATAAATCAGCAAAGGGATGTAAGAGATTCTCTATGTAAATCAGTTGATTTTAAGCAATATATCGTTATTAGCTAGATACAAAATCTAGGTAGGCGTATTAATGGTCATAGTTAATTTGTAAGTAAATAATTCTATCTGTTGACATACGAGTTAACGTGAGATATCATACAACACTGGCAATAGCAGTGAGATCTTATTCTATCCTATAATGAAATATTGGGGTCTGTCATATTTGATTAAATAATTAGATTTATTGTTTAGTTATCAATTCAAAAAAATTTAAAGAACACAAACAATAAAAATTAGCGTCCATCAACATCGTTGAACGCATGTTGTTGCGATGACCGTGATGTTAAAAGTTTTTATTTGTTGTTTTGATACATATTGTAATTCCTACTACACAACACATTTTATTTAAAAAAAAAAAAACAATGGAAAATAAATTAATGATATGGCTTGAAGACCAATATCAAAGACGTATTCCAATTGGTACCTATATCATAACTAGTAAGACTTTAAAATTTTTGGAATGTGAAACAGTTGCCATCTATACTTAAATAGATCTGTCCATCTACTCAAATAAAATGCCGTTTAAGTTTTATAATGGTAAGTCATGGTTGGTTCGAAATATTTACACACGGGCATTTTTTGCAAATATTTAAAATTAAAAAGCGCATTAAACTGATTTAGATACAGCACAACCGTATGTACCCACTAAAATTGACTGAAATTAATTCCGGTACATCTTACTGTCCTGCAGCCAAATTCTGTAACTGTGAAGCGGTGAAGCGTTAAAAATTTCACCGTTTCTGTTCATTCAAAAACTTATCACTTCACAGCTTCACAATAACAGAATTTGGCTGCTGATCAGGTTTTCAATACTAAAGAGTGATAAGGCTTAGGTGGCAAAGCGTCCAGGTAAAAAAGAATAAACAAATCTTTCTATTTATTGAAATGCCAATACAAAAGTGTGGGTTAAAGCCACATTGTTCATTGATTTGTCTCATAACTCTTACGTACCATAAGCAAAATAGTATTTAATCAAAATAATATTTAAGGTTCTTCTTTTACTGGACAATGCTCCATGTCACCCTCAAGATTTGCAGCTTACAAATGGATAAATTTTATTTCTACCCAAAATTAAAACTTCTTTATTGCAACCATTATACCAGAAGATATTAAATAATGCAACTACTTTCAACAACATGATCCGAATATTGAGCTAGCTCTCCGATTTCTGCGAACTGTCAACGAATTTTTAAGTCAATATAAAGATGTATGCAAGATTTAGCTAAAAAGAAAGCACAATTATTAATTACAGATTTAGCTTCCAAGTCGCACCGAACTGAATCAAGTTAAGTTAGGTTTGATTTAGGTCAACATGCTAGTATGTGCAAGCGTAATTACTTTTTATTTTTCTGCGAATTTCTTATTGGTTATGTTATATGTTTCTTTTTGAAAATCAATTTAACTGTTATGTCGATATCTTATGTGATTAAACTGGTACTTTTATGTTTTACCGAATCTGTTTGTCGCCCAAAAAATGACCAAAAACCCACGTTTTTCGTTTAACACGGGTTTCCATACAAAATTTATACTTTCGATTAACACGTTTTTATCAAGAACGTATCTACCGTGTAAAACGGGGGATAGGTGTAATATAATTATAATAACAATATAATTATAATAACAAACAACAGTAATGCTACGCGTCATTTGGTTGAAAAAAGTAAAACTCTACATAAAAATAATTTTCAGCATTCATCTGCGACGGATAAAAGAGGTGTATCCACAACAGATATAAATGTTGTGGAGCAGTTTTATAAAAGTGATGAAATCAGTAGATTATTGCCAGGCAAACACGATGCAATATCTTTTAAAAAAGGAGATGAGCGCATAAAAACACAAAAGCGCTTATTGCTATGTACATTAAATGAAGCTTATGTGGAGTTTAAAAATAAGTTTCCTGAAGTGAAAATAGGATTTACTAAATTCACGTCCCTTCGACCACAAGAATGTATAAAATTATCCCAAGGAGTTCATAATGTGTGCGTGTGTACCATACATCAAAATATAAAACTAATGATTCAACACTCTAAGATGTCTTGGATTACTGATGCTGCTTTCCAAAATTATAAAACATTAATTGACTTTGTTTCATGTGGTGAATTAACAGAAGATTGTCGTACTTTGAAGTGCAATGAATGTTCAAAAAAACTTCAACAACTGGAAGAAAAATAACTAAATGATTTTGACGTTAAAGGAATCCTTCAAGTCAAATATCAACAATGGAATACCACTGATCGATGCAATTTGGATACTTTAATAGAAACTGTAGAAGAATTTATGAAAAAATTTATTTACCGTTTACAAATTTTGATACCACACAACTTTATAGCAAAACAGCAATCTACATTCATTGAGGAAAAAAAAATTAGAAGCAGGAAGTGTTTCGTTCAAGGGGATTTTTCTGAAAACTACGGCTTCATAATTCAGGATGCGGTTCAAGGCTATTATCATAATAATTACAATCATACAAGCTACTATTCATCCATTTGTCATTTATTTTAAAAGTGCCGCAAGTGAATATATACAGCACCGAAGTTTTATACTCATTTCGGATATAAACGATCACAACAGTACTACAGTCCATCTTTTCATTACAAAACTTATTGAATTCATCAAAACGCATATAAATTCTAATATTACGAAAATAATTTATAACACTGACAGTGCACCTTCTCAATACAAAAATACACATAGCCTAAATAACTTATGCCACCACAAAAAATACTTTAAGGTTGATGCAGAATGGTATTTTCATGCTACCAGCCATGGAAAGGGACCTTGTGATGGAATTGGTGGTACACTGAAGCGTGCTGCACACCGTTATAGTATAGGCTGCAAAAATATTATTGATACATCAAAAAAACTTTTCGAATGGGCTTTAAAATGGGAATCTACCATGAACTTTGGATACGCCGATAAAAATGAATATCAATTAACAAAAAAAAAATACAAAACCGATATAAAAATGTGATTACTATAAGTGGAACTCAAAAATTTCATTCTTTTGTACCATTATATACTAAAACAATAAATGCAAAAATGTTTTTCAACTCAAAAGAAACTTTTAAATGTAAAATAAGTAAATAATTTTTAATAACTATATTTATTTTCTTTAACCTACATATATAATTTGTATGATACTTTAAAAAGTTTATTCAATAATAAAATATTTGTAATTTAATGTTAAAATACAATCTTTTACTTTATGACCATAATAACATAATACGAACATAATACTTCTCCAGTCAAAAGTTCCTAAATAGATTTTGTTATTTATACGGTTTTTTTGTTTGCAGTCGAGACTGTCAAATTATTTTTTATAAGAGTGACAAGTGATTACTAAAAGTGACAAATAAACATTTCATTTTTTATGCCATCTAATACAAAGAAAATAATTGCAGAAGTGTTTTCCTATTCAAAAGAAACTTCTGTTTGTAAAATAAGTAAATCATTTTTAACAATTGTATTTATTTTATTTATTGTACTACATATATAATTTTTATAATGTTTTAAAAAGTTCATCTAATATTAAAATATTTGATATTTAACATTTAAAAAAAAATCTCTTAGTTTATAACGCCATTTTTATAATTTTCCTTCAGAACAAAAAAAAACTGATTCCCGACAGTCATATGTACAACGAATTTTATCTTTAAAACAAAAAATAACGCAAGTCCCAAACTTTCACAAGTGGTTAGATATAAAATAAGCTTCAATTTAGTTAAAAAAAAAAAAAAGGCTATGCCATCTTTTTTTCAATTACACCGTTTTTTTCTTATGTTACACCGTTAAAAATTATTTCAAAAAATTAACAGTGTACATTTTTAAAAACTTTGTTCTAATACCTATTCAACGACATATCATTTATGAAAATCGATTCAGTAGTTTTTCTACAATCGCTCGTCAAAATGCACTCACATCACAAAATAACAAAAAATTGAGGGGCACCCTGTGAAGACCCCTGGTCGAAAAAAAAATTCTAAGAGAACTTGTATTTTTTATTTATGAAAGACTATAAACAAAAAATAATCAAAATTGAAAGGGGTCAAGTCAAAACGTTGTTGAATCTTCGTGAAATTGCTCATTTTACAAAAAATATCCGGAAGCTGTACTAAGACAAAATTTGGGTTGTAGTCGTAGAAAAATAATCTAAGACACCTCACATTATTGCCGTTCCATTTAAAATTTGGTTCGGGTAGCAACTTTGCCTAAAAGGAACGCAGGTTATATAACATATTGTTATATAATAAAATTGAAGAATTTACGATTAGCAAAATTGTAATGAAAAAATAACAAAAAAATTATGTCATTAACAAAAAAGTTTATTTTGTTTTTTCGTAACAAATTAAAAACTGGTTCGAATGCATTTTCATTATTTGAATTAATTTTAGTTCATTTGGAAATATGAATGGTATGATGTATGTGACACGGATGTTTTTCGTTTTCTTTGTTTCAGGCTTGAGAATTAATACAAATACAAAGTCTTTATCTATCTTAAGAATTATTATCTTAATTATTAAAAATAATGCGTGATGCATTGGGAATTACACGTTTAAGCAATCAGCTTTCATTAATTTCGTTCCATCACTGACCGTAATTTTGACATCCTATATCACAAGGGTCTTGAATGATGTCGTCACTGCAGCGTTGTTTGGCGTATCTGAAAGATATATAGTTGCATATTAAATATTCTCATCTCCTTATTAAATATTGCTTCACAGTTTTTTTTTTGATTTTTTTTTGCGCCACAACGAGTATCTTCCACTACGCTTCATAAATCTTCACAGGGCAGCAATAAACACTTTAGACGTTAGGCTCACTAACTCATTTAGCTGATATTTAAAATGGATAAAAATGGGTTTGTCGCTAAAATACGCCATGCTTTACTTTGAAACGTGTGACACACTAGTGCACTACTCCGTTATAAAGAATACTCCTACTAATCGGTCATAACCATTTATTATTCGTGTGTCATAGTGAAAATGTTTGTGATATTCACGCCGCCCAATTGATTTTATTACAGAAGTTCTCGATGGTAATATGACTGAACTAGAGGTACTTGATCGCATGATAATTAAGTATAGCGTAATCTGCATTCATATATCTGACACGCTATCTTATAGTTTTTAATGGGCTGCTCAATATTCTTGACCGAGTCGCGGCGCAACTTATTGATTAATTGATGGAATTTATTTATTTATTTATTTATTTATTTTATTTGTTGCCGCAAGCACTAACGAATCACAAAATTCAAAAATTCAAAATTCATCCACATTTAAAACGAACTGCCAAAGCTAGTTGAATTGATAGGAGGTAGTTTGTAGTTTGTAAGCTCCATCTGCATTAGATGAGATTTGTTTCTCATAGCCTGATTTTTCATAACTTTTTCATCGATTTAATTCTCTGAGAATTCTGAGTGAGAGATTTAATTCTTAAACTGTTTACGGCTAGTTTCATTACTTTTCACTTTCTATTCTCATCTTATTTTGTAAAAGACATCTGCGTTTCGTTGAAGTAGTCCACGATAACAAAATTTTTCTAGGCGATTTTGGATGTTCCCATAATTTATAATGTCTCTCTGTTCGTATTATATAGTTTTGTTCTCGTGATTGTGCGTTGGGTACTCGATACACAAAAATTCACCACATCACAATGAAGGTAATAAGCAAATTTTTAAATTTGAAACAAATCTTTTTCCGGTCGATCATTGCATAATTTTTTGGCACAATAAAGACAAAACTTAGGTTCGTTGAAATATCTTTGAATAGGACTATTTGCATTATAAGGCTATTGGCAGTATTACAGGTAGTCTGATTGCAATTTAAGTAGTACAATTAAAGGCTAACTACGGCGAAAGTAGCTCGAAATTATATAACATTTCCCAAATTAATCTGAGTCAATATTACGGAGATTGCTAAAACGTTGAATTTTCTAGATAATTTAATTCTAGCCACCTTTAAACAAGGACAAAACAAATAAGTGCATCAATGAGAGATTTTTAGCCTGTTCTTTATGTGTGATCAATCTGGACTAATCTGTCCTTTTTAAGGTTCAAATAACAAATTGCAACAAATCAGCATCATATTAGTACAATCATTAGTGTTGCCACCGAATGTCTTATTCAGTCTTATTCGAATAACCATGCTTCGCACACGTCTCTTCACATGAGTGAATATAAATCAAAACTCAAAAACTATAAATCAAAATTATAAAACAAGTGTTATGGAAAAGACAGCAATTCACCTTGCATATGACACCCCAATCGTCAAGGTAAAATAATTTTTTTTTAAATTTCTACGCTCGACGAGTTCCAGATCGCCCCTTCCCTTTTCCCTCAAATAACATTTTGAAATATGAGCAGACCACCAGAGTTTTCGTCCAATCTTTACATATAATGTAATGTAATTCAATAACAATGAATTTTTGTTTGGTAAAGTTCGAAGATAAGGAGGACCGAGGAAGGGGTGAGGATTTAGGTAAAAAACTAATATTTAAAATAACAAATATTTAAAAATAAAACGATGTGATTTTATTAACCGTAAAAAGCTACCAATAATTTGACATATTCGATTTTTTGAAATTAATGAACAAAATATAATTTATGTTATTGAATTTTCAGATAATCAGTTGTTCTGGACACCCTTTCAACTTTGTTCAATTTTACACAAAAGCCATTCGCATACCGCATTTTTTCTAAAAAAATTCTAGAAACGAAATGGTTGAAACCCAGTAGTACTCGTATTCCGTTGTCAGTCAGACAGATATTTGTTTATTTTACTTATTCGAGAAAACTCTAAATGATTTTGCTTAGCCTTTTTTATTCTCTTTAATTCTTTTCTTATATCTTTTAATTATAAGTTTTATTTCATTATTGTATTCGTATAATTTAATTGGTTTCAATTAATTGACCATCTAGATTATTGTACCGAATTGTCTGACCTAAAACCTCTATCGTCTATCATAAAGCACAAAACAGAAATTGAAAATCAAATAAACGAAGAACATACAAATCGTACACAAGACGTATAAATAGAAATAAAATTGAATATATGAGTATGTAACTCAAGAAATCAAGTATAATTAATTGTAATTAATTCATTAGAAAACTATAATACGTAACTGTAATGTTTTAGTAAGACGAATAAACATTACAGTATGTAAAGAATTGTGTTATGTACTAGTAAGTATTTAGAAAAAAAGAATTGATGTGTGTTTATGTTGTTTTCTTGTATACAGTGCAAAAACTGGTAGCAATTCGGTTGCAATACTCGTTTGATACAACTTAACGATTATGATTATTCAGGTTCTTAGACACTTACGAAATGTAATATGGTTGTCGCATTTCTCAGAATTTAAGCTATAATATATTTTTGATTATTATCAAATAGTTCGTTGCTGGGGTCACGCCGATTTCATTTGATGACATAGTTTATACTTCATGAGGCGCCTGTTCATGACGAGTCCTAAACTTT
Source organism: Diogma glabrata (assembly GCA_963693315.1). NCBI lineage: Eukaryota > Metazoa > Arthropoda > Insecta > Diptera > Cylindrotomidae > Diogma > Diogma glabrata. The sequence goes on along the minus strand of OY856188.1, from coordinate 247,674,724 downwards.
TGTTCTGCTATTTTCTTCGATTAGGCCGCTTTTTTGTTCGGCAAGCTCTGAAAAATGCCGATTGCCCAGGATCTTGTAAAATTGCTACTACTATTTTTTTTTATGTGGGGTTGAAATTTTTTCTAGAACACGAGGGTAACCTTGTTAAACAAAAATATGTCTGCTATTGTCTAGTCCGAGAGTTGACACTTTGGTATGTTTGGGTTGTAGGACTCGACAATAGTAAACAAATTTTGGTCGGAAAAGCTTACCTTCGTGTTCTGAAACCAATTTCCATCCCTATTGTGAAAAAAAATTGTGGTAATCGGCATTTTTTAGAGCTTGTGAACAAAAAAGCGGCCGAATCGAACAAATGGTACGAAGTATAATATATGTGATGATCATCAAATGAAATCGGCTTGGGCCTAGGGACTGAAATGGAAGAAAATGTTTGATAGATAACTTATTTAAAGTGTTTAATTTGAGAACAGGGTGATCCGAAGTATTTCTTGATATTACAATTCAGGGTAACTTTGAAATAAAATTTTAAGTGCACGGTTCACCCGATGTCAATTGATTTATGTGCATTGGAAAGGTAAAAAAACTGGCCTATCGAAAAATAAATACATAGTCAATTTTTACTTACACTGTTAAAAATATTGAGAAGTAAATTATTAAAAGTTGACACTAATGCCAGAGGTCAAGCCAAAGGTTTTGTGTTGATTTTTAACCCTATTAATGTTGATTGTAGCCTAAAACATGCGAAAATTGTAAGATGCCGTTTTTTTGTTCTAAAGATAATAGTTTTTAAAGATGTGCATTGCAGAACAAACATTTTAGTTTTAGATGACGTTCGTGATCTGGACGACCGAAACTGTATCCGTATTTAAATTCTATGAAGGGATTCTGGGGTACGTAATGCATTTCAATGCATCTCGTTCCATAATTATGTTTTGACATTGCCTTAGCCTCAAGCCTTGAGTGATGTCATCACTTCACCGTTACCTGAGGCTTCCCCTCCAATTATCACCAGCTAGTTGATGTCAATTTGTTCTTTGTTTTCAGTTTTTCATTCCATTTACAAAGTTTATAGTATTATCTACAATGGTTGTAACTGAATATTATTAACTATTTTTTATTTGTTAATATTTAAAGATTAATTTTTATTTATTGTTTTTGCAATGTTAAATCGGCTTCTTTAAGCCTTTTGTTTATTATTCGTTCTAACACAATATATACAAGTTCTTCCGGAACTCTAACTTCTCATCTAAGTTGAAGCAATAACAAAAAACAATATTAAACAAAAATATAATAATAATAATAAAAAGAATATAATATCGATTGAAGGTTGTAAAAAAAATTATATAGTCATGCCAAGAAATCAACTAATATGAAGACTACCTAATGCATAACGGCTACCACGATTTTCCTAAAAATGATTGGAACTCGCATTGCAGAACATAAACTGTAGGGCCTTCCTCTAAAAGTGTATAAATGGCTGTGGTGCAATTGAGTTTTAGTTTTTCAGATGGGTACCAATTTAATGTTGTCGGAAGGTTCGTTTGTCAGAAAATTATCTAGTCTCATCATTAAAGGATGTCCTAACTTGTGAAAATTCTTGACTTATATTCGTGCTGATTTTATGCATCTAATTTGCGCTTGTGCTGTCAATATTTTTCTATTCGGTTTTAACTTCGTGACCTTAAAACCTTCGTGAAATGTTTATGAAGTGACGAATTGATTTTTTATTGTTGTATGCGACACTTGACTCTCTCGTCAACTTGAGTGACGTGTTTTCAGAGATGGAAACCAAAGTTTTTTTTCAGTTGGTTCGGTTTTGGTTTAATAACAAATTTTAATTGTGGTTTTTGGTTTGGTTTTGGTTTCTTGATATTTCAAAACTTGGTTTTGGTTTGGTTTTGGTTCGGTTTTGGTTCAAATTCAGAATTTAGATTCACATTTTTATTCTTAACTAATTCTCGATATTCAAATAAAAACAGCTCTATTCCACAAATAAGTCGCATTAAAGAGACTGTTTTTGTGAATTTCATTAAATTCGAAAATAAACGAATAATTTTACGCTTTATTCCGCTTAATAAACTAAAAAGCTAAGAATTGTCAAAACAAAAAATACCTGTAATTTAAATTTGAATACAAAAATATAGTAGCCGTGGAAAAATAATGTAGTAGTTTCAAAAAGAAATTAATAGATTTTTCCAATTTATGTGGGTACTAGACCAAATTTTGTACTATAAAACCGAACCGTGAACCAAGCAGAAAAACATTGGTTTATGGTTCGGTTCAACTATTATTTAAAAAACTGGTTTGGTTTTGGTTTGGTTTTGGTTCGATAAAATTTCGTTTGTTCAGTGGTTTCGGTTTGGTTCAAACGAACCGGTTTCCGTCTCTGCGTGTTTTGCGTCGATCTTCTCGTTCAACCTGTATGCGTGTTGACTATTTTGCAAAGATTATCTTACCAGAGTACAAGTTCGTATGTTTGGCGACCGCCTGACCACCACCTTTTAATTTTACCACTCGCGGTAAGGAGGCGCGGCAGGAATGCTGGGGCACATACTTCCACCTTTGGTGATTTTTATGTCTGGAATGTATCAATAATTCGTATACGGTTGCAGTCATTTTACAGTTGCTCTTCAATTCTCTTCGCTTGATTTCATATTTCTTCCATTCCTCACGTCTACTACACGTGGAAAAATTCCACCTTGAAATTGCTAGAAGAATAGCGTCCCTATTAATCCTTATTAATTGTGATTATTCGACATTTACTTTTCTTTGCACTCTTGAATTGCCTATTACAGGTGGTTATCCTTGTACATTCTTCCAAGTAGAGTGGTTCTGTTATTTTTGAATACTATTTTGGCAGTTAGCTTCTATAATAGTTCATAACATTAGGTTAGGGACAACATGTAATGTCTTATTGTCTTATCCTAGTGACAAAGATTGGCGTGCTGCTAACATTAGACACACAAAAACTAACCTTTTTGGTTTGTACTACACCAATATCGTTGTGAACATTTTCATCATATCAAATGATAAGAGGCCATTTTCTTTGTGTTGCATCACTGCTCTTGTCACTGTGAAGAACGCCGATTACACCACTGCTTCACGGTGAATGCCCCCATTTGTTGTACTGATTTGTATGTTCATAAGTTTTCTGGTCTGAAAATCTGAAAGACGAAAATTAATAATTTTTTTTCTTTTCATATAATGAAAGCTTTATCTAAAACTAACTAAATATCCTGATTCCAAGTTATATTTTGATTTTTTCGAGACCCTTCACTGTGGGTCGTTAAATACAAAGCTCTTGTTTACGCGAGACTTTCAATTGCTTTTTGTTGAATTTTCCGGCCATCATCTATTGTAACATGATGAACTTTCACCTTTGATATTGACTTTGTCGAAACGGGTGCCACACTGCACGCTGATCAATAGCTCCATAATGTCAGAAGTTGTCTTACCGTCATCCCGACATTTGTATAGCATCAAAAGATCTCAATTGATGACATCTTCACTACAGGACCTAATGCAGAAATTAAATTAGCAGGTGATTTTAACGTCCACCACAAAGATTGGCTACGTTTCTCAACCAAAGCATCAACAGAAGAGAAATATGCTACATTTCTTACTGATTCTAATCAGTTTACATAACTATAGTAGATGGACCAACCCATATTCCAAATGTTTCCAGCCATTCTTCTAATCTACTTGACCTTTTCATATGACAACTCATTCTGCTAAATATACTTACTCGGTTGATGCTTCTCTTGGCAGATCAGATCTTTGTGTAGTTTCTCTCTATTTTGAAATAAGTTCTCGAGCGCTTACTACAAAATTACTCCCTCCTCGAAAGGTTTGGCATTACAGTAGTTGTAATTGGCATGAAACTTAATAAATTCTACAACCAAATTGACTCACGTCTATTTATGTAGGATAAAATGTTAATCATCAACTGCTTTGATCACGTTCATTATTTTACAGGGAATGAACATTTTTATTCCCACCAGTATTAGGAAAAGTATAAATGGGTTCAAATCAGTAACGAAGCATGCTTTTGAAGCTAAGGTAGACATATTCAAAAGCTAAGGTTTTTGGACGTATGTGGAGTTTGCGAATTGACGCACCAGCCGAGATTAACACCCACATTAACTTCCGAATGGCTTACTTCCGTGCATCATATACTATTTTTTATTCGCCGCAAACAAAATATTTAAAAAGGATTGTTCAATCTAAATCAAAATAAAATATTTTATAAATTTTGAACAAAAAATATTTTGAACAAGAGTAACCTTTGCCAAAATAATTGTTATTTTTTTCAAACAAATCGTATAACTGTGACAACAAAAAATAACAATTATTTTGATTGGATTATGAAATTTTGAATTAAAAAGTTGCTTTTATTATTCATTAGATATATTTTTGAATATTTTTTGAAGTGAAAACTTCTTTAGGCGCACCACACACAGATTTTTCCGTAGGTAGTAAGTTAGGCCGATCCGTTACGCCCTGAGGTGAAAGACTAAAAATAATAACCTATCTATCATTTCTTAACGTTTCAAATTGCCTTGTGGATATCGTGCTCGACTGATGTTCTGTAGGTAGTGAGGTCAATCTCTGGTGTGGTACATATTTTTTTATTGTTTTTTTTAATTTTTATTAAATACCATTAAAATTATTTTTTTTTATTTATCAATTCATAGAAATAATAAAAATTTCTTTATACGAATTTTAAAAAATTGATCTATAACGCAGTTTTTTAAAGTTATATTGCTACTGTCTTTTGCAATTTGCATTCGAGTCGTCATGCTAAATAAATATTGAATATATATAAAATTGAAAGTATGTCTGTTTCTCCTTAATATATTAATGCATTAATCATCATGAAAATTTGGGAAGTTGTTGTTGTGTACATTTAATTCGCTTTTTATTTAACTATTGTTTTAAACGGTTGATCAATCACATGTTTCTAAAACTAAGTGAAGACTTAATACTTCTAGCTTAATACTTGATAAAATTGATTATATCGATTTAAAGCTCACAATTACGAGACGGAAATCGCACAAATTCCATACAAGGGAGCATAGATTATGTATGATTAAACATGGATGGTAATCATGATAAATAAAATAATTAAAAATGGTGGCACTTAGCCGATAGTGATTTGCAAACGGCAACAATGCGCATTAATACCAATGAATTTGTTTAGCTTTCCGCAGGAAGATTTGTAAAATTTAAACTTGTTGATCTATGGGTGTGACAACCACGCGTACTTTAGTCCCTGCTATTGACATATGAGTGCTATTTTGACCATTATTTGGTTTACATTGTGAGGTTAGTGTGTGTAGTTAGCGGTTTATCGTTTTGACTTGTTTCTCATTTATTCTACTAATACGATCCAAATACTACTAATACGATATCAATTGATTGCGATTGCCAATGAAGTTTTCACTTCTGCCGTGCGGTCTTCAGCACACTCTCTGTTTTTTTAACTCACCATAAGTAAAAACTAACAACTATTATATTGATAAAAACTAAAAAAAATAACTGAAATATTACATTTTTTGTATAGATCGATTCCTCTCTGTGATTTTTATAGCTACAAAATTATCAATAACTGTTTCTATAAAAAACGGCTCAATAGTTAATTTTTGTAGAAACTCTTTCATAGAATTTTTTAGCTGATTTTTAATACGTTTCAAAGTACTGCAGTTAAATCGCTCATACAAGAAACTGTGGTCATTGGAATTGTTTAAAAAAAAGTGCTAATGTGCTTAACGACCTTGCTATAAATGAAATAAACATGGAATAAACATAGAATCTCAAGGATTTGAGATAGCAAGACTTCGGTCTGTGTTAAGGGTTTCTAAATAGTTTTCGGTAAAAGGCTTTTATGGGAACTTTTGTTTTTAGTTTTGGACAGCGATGGATATTTATGTAAAATTCTGTGTAAAAATACAAGTAAAATAACGAATATAACTTTTTCGAAATTCTTTAAATATTCCAAAAATTATAATAAAATCCAAAATTTAAACTTTTTCAAAGTTCCAAAAATAATGTAAGATATAACAAAGTTAAAGTTATAAAAAATCAAAGATTGAAACTTTTTTCAAAATTCTAAATAAACATTTCAAAAATTAATCCAAAATCAAAGATGGAAATTTCAAAATTCAAATCAAAAATTCAAATTGATTTTCCAACTGTTCCTGTTATTTAGAAGCCGTGGAATCTGGAGTCACACAAAAATTTCTCATGCACGAAACATCTCCCTAATAATTACAATTTTTGTTAAAATACGACATTTAATCTGCAACGACACACTTTGACACACTTAACGATTTCTTTGACACACTTCATGTTAAATTTAATGTTCAGTTACATTTCATGCACTGAGAAAAAAACCAACATGAAATCAAAAAAAACCATTTTAATTCAAAAATAAATATATGGGCTATTATTTTGAAAACGTACATCGAAAAAAAAACAACTATTTTTTAAAAATCTGAAATTTTGATATTTTGTTGGTATTGACGAAAGGAAAAAAGTAATTTCTGCTTTTATTTTTTGTGTACTCTGAATCGGAGTTATGCGCGGTTGAATTTTGAGGCTTTTTCACGTAGTTTTTGGTAATGGTGGCAATGTTTTGTGAATAGGTGCCACAAATTTCATCCGAATTACGTATATTTTTGCAAGTAAAAAGGAAAATAATTGAATAATTGAAATAAGTAAGTTTAAAATTAATAACTTTTCTCGTTTCCGCTAGGCGGCGCGTAAAACCTTGATTTACTTCAAAGCTCATATCTCAAAAAGTAGGCTTTTTTTTTTTTTGTTTTTCACAAATTTTAAAGTAAACATATGCAGCTATAAAATTGAGAAATAAAAAGTCAGCAATTCAATATGGATTTTTTCTTACGATTTTTTAAAGTTTGGTGTATGAAAAGTTCACATGTGTTTTTTTATTAAGTTAATAATCCTGTACTAAATGTGGATCTAATAAATTAAACATTTTATATTTTAACACCTGCAATAAATTTGAACCATTTTTTGTGTATTTCTGATTGAGAAACAGGTTTTTATTCAGAATAAGAATTGGAGATCCCAATGATCGAAGATTTTGTTATAATTTCAACATCACCAACACTAACATTAGAAAAAAACATTAAAAAAATATTTTTCCTATAAACATTATAATTTAATCAATATTATAAATAAATACATTAAAAAATTAATTTATATATTTTTTTTTGCCTTTAAATTGAAATATTTATGATCATCAGAAAAAGAAAACATTTTGGCAATTATTTTATCGGGTGTAGTGTTATCCGGTAAAAAACAGTGGAATCCTTGAGTTCTTTGTTTTCTTCCAAGAACATTTCGTAGATGTCGGTGAGGGTCCATAACACCAACCGGTTTGATTTCTTAATTTTTGTCGATCCTTCTGTAATAGTAACAACATCTTTAAGGCCAGGCATTGTTCTACTAATTTCCTCTGATAAGAAGTATGTTTGAATTTGTTTTACTATATTTTGTGATAAACTGTGCACTTGTTTGCTTTGAGGCCAACTGTAAGGACCTACTGTTTCCAACAGATCCATGGCGAATTCTACCAGTCGTCTTGATGCATTAAATTCATCCTGGATACGTTGATTTGACCAAAATTTACGTGGTAGAGTTGTCAACAAAAACACTTGTTTTGATTTACAGCTGGCATCTTTAAACTCTTTTTTAAGGTTCATAAGCCATGATGTATATTCACATTCTTCGTTTGGTGATAACACTTTAACTGAATCTACTTGAAATATTCTTTGACTTATTGCCGATGTGACACTTGCAATTTTTTTATAACTTCCTGTTGTAATATGATTTTGTTTGATAGGAGATTCGGCTAAACTTCCAAGAACATTGTTAATATCTTCTAAAATGTCATTAAGTAGTTCAGGAACTGGTGGAGATATAGTATCAACCGAAACTGGTGATGGATCTAAAGATGCTGGAGGTATTTGAATATTTTCGTTCGTTGGAACATTTTCAACATCCTGATTTATAGAAATAATTTCACTATCGATAGTTTCTGAACATGAAAGCTGCTGTATAGAAAATATTAGTTGCATATGAATTTTTATTCATTTTAATAAAATAATTAAATTTACATTATTTTTATAGATATAAGTGCGACATGTTTCACATATAAACTGGTCATCACGCAAAGTAAAATTTAGGGTTGCAGCTTTTTGAATAACAGCTGGTGTGACCAGTTTCACATTTTTTGATGTCCGCTGATGATTTTTGAGACCGTACAAGTTACAGCACAATTTGAAAGGCATTTCTATTATTATCTTTTCTAAACGTTATGTCTTCTAAATATTTTGGAATATAATTGATTATAAGGCAATTCAATCAATATATATATATATATACCCTTGAAATAGTTTTGACATAGGTAGAATCAGGTAAAATTAGGTAGGTACAATTTAATATATTTTGATTGGATGCAAGTATGATTTGGTCAAAAACCGTTTGTGGGCGTCATTAGAAATTTTAAATGTTAAAATTATGAGCCTCTAATGAGATTTTAATTAGTAAAAAGGGGCTGAATAGACATTTTTTAAAATGAATAAACATTTTACACACCCTTTTAATAATTTAATTTCCTTTATTTTACCACTTAGCTTAAATTCATTTTTAATAAGTTTTTAACCATTTAACCGCACAAAAAATGGTTCAAATTTATTGCAGGTGTTAAAATATGAAATGTTTAATTTATTAGATCCACATTTAGTACAGGATTATTAACTTAATAAAAATACACATGTGAATTTTTCATATACCAAACTTTAAAAAATCGTAAGAAAAAATCCATATTGAATTGCTGACTTTTTATTTCTCAATTTCATAGCTGCATATGTTTACTTTAAAATTTGTGAAAAACAAAAAAAAAAAAAGCCTACTTTTTGAGATATGAGCTTTGAAGTAAATCAAGGTTTTACGCGCCGCCTAGCGGAAAAGAGAAAAGTTATTAATTTTAAACTTACTTATAAAAAAACTTATAAACTTATAAATAAACTTACTTAAAATATAAAATTCTCGTGTCACAGTGTTTGTAATTAAACTCCTCCGAAACGGCTTGACTGATTTCCATGAAATTTTATGTGTATATACGGTAGGTCTGAGAATCGGTCGTAAACTATTTTTTATACCCTTAAGTGATAAGGGGGTCCTCCCCCCAAACATTTTTTGTATTTTTCAGACAAAATTTTTTATTTTTATTTTTTTATGATTTGACATTAAAAAATACATATAATCCCTAATTTTCCCTCTTCTACCACCAACCTCCATTTTTTAATTGCGATATTAGTAGGTACTGGAATACTCTTCAATTACTCCTTCGAAACGGCCTGATCGATTTCCATGAAATTTTATGTGTATATACGGTAGGTCTGAGAATCGGTCATAAACTTTTTTTTATACACATAAGTGATAAGGGGGGCCCTCCCCCCCAAAATGTTTTGTATTTTTCAGAAAAAATTTTTTTATTTTTATTTTTTTATGATTTGTCTTTACAAAATACATATAATCCCTTATTTTCTCCCTTCTACCACCAACCTCCATTTTTTAATTGGGATATTAGTACTAGAATACTCTTCAATTCTCAGTAGTCAACAACTGATCAATCTATTAATCTATCTATCTATTTTCTATCTACATATCTATATATGATAAATACAAATGCAAATGTTCGTTGGTTCAAAATAGGCAATCTAGGAATGTAATGGATCGATTCTCTTGAAATTTGGACACAATGTTGCATTCAGAAAGGTTATTATATAGTTTTTTTTAGCGATATGCGTTTCATATAGGAATGTAAGCTGTCGACAAGCGCCCCTCACCTGCATTAATCTCAATTCAATCTTTTTATGGTCGAGTTTCACTTAAAGACTTAATTTAATCGATTAGTTATGTATGGGTGATCTGATCACCCATATGTAGTTTTGTCCAATTTATCAACCATATTTGCTGATTACCGGTTAATTGTATAACCACTCCAGTGTCCAGTGTTATTGTGTAACCAGTGTGTTTATGTTTGTTAATGACTTTGTATAACAACACTTTGACCTAAATGGAAGTAGTGCTAACCACTAGACCATTCAACACATGTGTACATACATTTATATACATACGGTCATAAAAATGTTCTATTTCATTTTTGCTCATTGCATGGAAATTGGCTCTATTGTATATTTTACCAAATACTTCTACACGGAATGGCATTTTGATAAGTTTTTTGAAAACCAGATTTCAAAAAACGATTTTGTGCATTTGTTCAAAACAGCAGTTGACATGATGTATGTGATACATATATAAGTTTCAATAGGTCAGGTTGACAAAACGCCTGCTTGAGAACATATGAGAAGATTCAATGCTCGGACAATAAACGAAGTGACAATTAATAAAGTCGGCAATAAATTTCAACCGGGATATAATTTTTGTCAATAAAAGAGGGATTAATGATTCGAGGCGAAGATTTCCACATTTGGAAATAGCGTCAATTGTTTCACCAATACATGGTAGATATGTATGCAAAAACATTCGAAACAGAACGTTTAATATTCATTCGATTAAATCAAACCAAGCTTTTCTCTGAAGTACCAGTATATTTGCGAGAGCCAATTTAATATGACGGGTATTCACAACTAACGCACACACACAAAATCATCTCAAATGCACACGGCAAATATCCGATGCCAGCTTCGATAAAGATTTGTAGGAAGTTGTGACAAAAAATATGTAACATGAGCTTTCCAGAACACTGAATCCACTGAATCCAAAGTACGCAAAGTGATATCACCAAGGATTCAGTCAGTTACACGAAATTCAGTTACATGAAACGATGATCCTTTATATAAAAGAAGAGCCGCAGCAGATGGCGGTAAGGTAACAATATATAGATATGCGAAACGGGAACATGGAAATAGTTCCATAAACATGGATGGTTGTTCCATATTAATCCTTTGCTACAAAGAACATACAGATCGCACATAAACTTGGAATACGGTATATACGTCAAATCAGTCAAATACGTAAGTTAGAAAGTACTTTAATAAAGGCAACATTTCAGTTTTAGCGTGCTACAATGAAGCAGCACTGGGATGTATGTATCATTCATCAATGACACGTGCAGCACTTCACCTCCAAACTGAGTTCGAGTTATGTTTAAAATCATGCTGACCGCTTACTGTTCTTCATCTACAAGAACGTTATGGGAAAAAATATAAATCGCACATGGTTGATGATATTTCCTGTCCTATATAGCAAAATGATTGAAGATCTGTGCGTAGTATTTGCGAACTTAGTTCTCAATCAATTATTAATGCTTCCGTCGAATCGATCTGCTCCGTCGGTCAATGTGAAATTACGTCGTTAATATAAATACAATACTGATGATTAGGTTTAATATAAGTACAATACGGGTGATTAGCGTTTCAATTCAAAAGATCACAATTGTCAATTAAATTGATGTTTGCAATCACCATAAAAAAAGATCACACTCAATCATTAAAAGTGCGCGCTTTAGATGTAGAACGGATTGATTTTCGTATGGACAATTATGTTGCGTAGATAGAATAGAGGCATAAAACTAGATAACCTCTATATCTGAACCAACAATGGAGCCACAACAAATAATGTATAATGTGCAGAAGCATCGGGAAATTGAACATTAGAAACCTGTAGGTTCTCTTTTCTTAGTGAGCAATCAGCACATTGAACATATGGGTACTGCGAACATTTGTAAATCTATTTATGTTCTGTATTATGTTATATATAGAGATGACACACCTCTACTAATTCAACAAGTTGCTTAAATTTTTTTTTGCTTACTTGAAAACTTATTTGATCGCTAATTTTTCATATATCCGAACTGATCAGTAAGAGTGCTGATTATTTTTCATCCATATTTTTAAAAAGATAAATTAAAAATTATGCGATCATTCTCATTACCACTTTTTGAAATCATTGCTACTACGTCAACAAAATGTCTGTGCACAAGCTTTATTTATAAGCGTAGCAAAGCACGCCGGGTCCTGCTAGTATAGTATAAAATAGAAATGGCACATAATGTAAAATCAGCTAAACTCTTAGAACTCTCGCACTTACTTCTTAGAACACAGTGAGTGCTGCAACTGTATTTTTCTATTTTATTAGAAGGTATTTTAGTTGAAAATGTTCATGTGTTTGAAAAAATAAATCCTCTAACATCACAATTTTTTCCTCTAACATCACAGTTCTGCTTGAAACCAAGTTCACAACAAAACCAATGATGTTTTGGTAAAAATTTGTTTGAGTTTCCAAAAATGTTAATAATAAACAGTAGACTCCGCTGAATAATCTCAATAACTAAGGAAAGAATAGTTACAAATGTATTGAAAAGCATCTTAATAATAAACATGATATCTTACCTTTGAGAAAAAAACTTGCTTCCAAATCACACTCTTTCTTTAACTATTTTAATATTTAATAAAAGGACATCTAAATGACCTTTAAATGACAAATTACTTTTAAAATTATAATTATTTTCACAAAAGCTAATTTTCTCCAAAACTAATGTAAATTGGCACCATCGATAGCACAACATTAAATTTTATATCTTGGACTGTCGAAGAGTGAAGTATCGTTTTAAAATCAACAATATCCAATTTTGTTGTAAAATGTAAATTTTTAATTCAATGGTTTATCGGACAAATTTTTTATCTTAAGTTGGATCGTTTTCAATTTAAGGTGTTACCCTATTGAATATAAGACAAACACTATAATAATAAAATTAAATATTTTATTCTTAAAATTTTCTACTTTAACTTCTGAAAATACTTTTGAATCAAAACAATTTCAATATTGATTTTAAAATTTTTACGTTAGATTATTTAAAACCATAGGTTTTTTAATTTAAACATAATCTGATTAGATTATAAAGTGTGTTTTTTCTCTCAGTGTGTCATCCAAATAATTACTTTTGTGTTTTATATCTTTCTAGTCAAAAATGTGTTCCATAATATATATCTCAAAAAATTGGGATACAAAATATATGAAAAGCATTCTTTTGACACACTCTTGCGGTTTTCTAGATTTGCCGTCAGACCGACGGACATTTTTCTTTTTTAGAATCGTTATGACCTAAAACGTCAAAAAATGCTAAAAAAGTAGGGTCAAGATTGCCACTTCTGGCTCGAGATTGTAATACTTAGGTCTTTCAGACCGAAGTAATAAAGCAAAAAATTTTCAGTTGTAATTTCTCAAGAGCGGTGATAATTCGAAATAATTTTTTGCTAAAAATTTCGAAAGCAAGCACGAATTCATTTTTTGAAACACTTGACATTATTTTTTTGACAAATTTAATTATGGCATTCTCTATAATAATAATAAAATTTCATGTCATCCAAATAATTAATTTTATTTTTTTCCAAAAAATTGGGTAAAAATGTAAATCAAAATTTTTCGTTTGACACACTTGACAAAATTTTTTTGACAAACTTATAATACCATGATTCTCTTTAATAATAATAAAATTTCATGCCATACAAATAAGTAATTTTTTTTTTTCCAAATGTCCAAACTTGACGACATTTTTATGACAAACTTATAATGCAATAATCTAGTTTTTGATCTCATATACCAATCCCTACCATCAAGATTTCTCAAAATACAATATTTCTACTCGTAGTCACGTAAAATGATCGTTTTTTAAGCAAAAAATATGAAAATTCGCTATTTTCGACGAGTTTTTTGACACATTTCCGGTACAGTTATCGAACGCATCGTCCTTTTGGTGCTGTCCCTTGAAAAAAAAATTTGAAATTCCACTAGTGGTTTTCCGGATTTCTAGTAATGACGGTCGGACGGCGGGCAGACAGACATACATTTTTTTTTTGCTTTTTTAGAACCAAACGTCGAGAAATGCCAAAAAAGTGGGGGTATGAATTTCACTTTTGGCTCATGAATGTAATACTTAGGTCTTTCAGACCGAAGTAATTACTGCCATTTGATTTCATCAACAGTAGCTAAAATCTGGTTGTATGGAATTATTTCGTGGAATGAGATTACTAAATGAGATTTTTGCGTTCCGGTGCAGTCGAATGAGAAAATAAATTCCGCAATTGTGGAATGAACTGTCAAATTATCTCGTCAACAAATTTGTATATGAAATGAGATTATTTGCTTGAAAACATGTCGGAAAAAGATTGCGATAAATCAAAAAGAAAATTTAGTTGATTTTTGGCGATTTTTGCTCATGTTTCTCGAAACATATTTTTGCTTTTAAGTATATAATTTAGTCATTTACTTACATTATGTCAGTAGCAGGATAATTAGTTTAAATTAAAATTATAGTTATCTTTTAAATACATAATTAAATAATTATAGTAAATGTATATATCAATAAATGTTGTCTACTATTAATTAAATAGCCTGTCAAGCTCAAGAAGTACAATATTCTGTAACAGTTTGTTTATGGCTTTGGAACTAAAGTACGCTGTGTTTTATTTTAACATCAATTCTCAACACCTCATGAAACACTATCAAATTATCAAGTATGTATTTTCAAAATGTAGGTGTATTCAGTTTAGAAGTTGGGAAATATAATTCAAGAGAGGAAAATACATCATCTAAGGACAACTCTAAACAGTTGCTAAAGATTATTTAGAGAAGAATGTGGATTTGACGCGTGGAAGTTAACGATATTTTATTAATATAATTTACAGTTAATTAATATAATTTATTTATAATTTTACAGTTAAACTAGCTAACGATAGAAACACAAACAAAATCAAGCAAAGAAACTGACAGATTAATTCCATTTTCAAAAATTTGTGCTAGTTTAGAACTTGTACTAAAAACGATATCTCGAAAACAGAACGAGAATCCCAATTAGTGGAATGAAATTATTTTGTGAGAAATCAAATTTCGAGTTAAATAATAATTTCATTCCACTTTATTTTTTCTCACAGAACCAGAATCGAGGTCTGTACTATCTTTCAGTATTTATGTCAATTCAAAAATCAACAACAATCTCCTTTGTTTTGATATGATTTAATTGTTTTTCCTTAAAAAACCCGAAATAATATGATGAAACAAAATATATAAACAGAAATAGACATAAACGAAACTATCTTGTCTATCCAAGAAGGAACAAAAATTGAAAATTTGTTGTTGCTGATGTTGCTTATTACAGTAGTTATAATTTGAAACGTTTACTGTGAGAAAAAGATTTAAGTTTGTTTGGCTTTGTGCGAACCCACTAAATAATGACAGATGACAACTATTAACTGTCAAAATTTTGTCTTTTGGAATTTATATTCACGATAACTTAGTATATCTTTTTAGCATCATCAAATTGTGACAGTAGGCATAACAAATTACATCAGAAGGAACAACAATTTACTATCGAAGTTTTGAAGTCACCAAAAACTTTGTTCTGTCAAATATTTGTGAGTTCGCACAAAGCCTTTGTATGAAACTGGGAAACGTTTGTATTAAAGTTTCAGGAAGTTAGGAATATTAGGAAGTTACAAAATAGTATTAAGTCGACAATATGTGAACAATATAAAAACAAAGTTTCATACTTATATTATATTTGGGTAGACACTGTCTAGTGTGTCGCTTCGCCATACCGACGCTTCGCCACTGGTTCAAATCATGGTTTTCTGATGAATGTTATATAGCTAAAATTAACAAAATGTTAACAGTAGATCTCTTTATATCAGGGCTAGAAACAACTATCATAATATATTAAAAAACGCTAAATTTCTTTTCAAGTCTAATACTAAGCGTAACATTTTGCGCGCCACTAATGACAGCCGGTCGTATTGGAACTTTATCTGAGAGGTTGACAATAATTTTATCAAATCTTTTATGATGATTTTAGTATATGTCCGCTTCACATTTGTCCACCATTATTTTCGTCCAATAATCTTGCGGTCAACACTGCTTAATTTAAATCTTGAGAAAATCTGCTTTCATTTATCCCTCTAGTCCTTATCCATCACTGTGGAAGTTGACCAATGTCCAACCAGTCCTGAAAAAGGGCAACAAGTCTGACTCATCAAACTATCGTCCCATTGCACTAACGTCAACCCTTGCTAAAGTTAAGGAAAACATTATCAATTATAAACTGATGGCGTATCTCCAAGACAACATTCTTCTCCACGACTGCCAATATGGATTTCGTAAAACACAGTCATACTGGTGGCATCATGTCAGTCCTCATGTTGAAATAGGGTTAAGCAATTTATGACTTTGGTGAGTCTCATATAATTTCGCTTGACATATCCAAGGTGTTTGTCAGAGTTTGACATTGGGCTCTTAACAACAAATTAATGTCATTTAGAGTCTTTTTTACAGGTTAAAAGCTAAATTTCCAATTCAAGCCGGTGTTCCTCAGGGTTCAGTTCTGTCACCAACCCTTTTTCTAATCTTTATCAATGATTTGTTATCTATCACCACGAACCCAAGATATAGCATTGCCGATAAAAATACAGCAGTGAACACTGCATATAAAATACTAGCTAATGTCGTACTTGCTCGAATCATCCTCTTCGCCGAATCTATCATCGGCGACTATCAGTGTGGTTTTCGCCTCAACCATAGATCAATGTTTTACCTTAAGGATGATTTTGGAAAAATGTTGGGAGTACAACATCAGCATTTGTTATAACTGGATCTGGGATTCAGTTATGATCCGGGATATTAAATTTAAAATAAAGAAAAAGCCCAATATGGCCTTTACCCAGAAAAATCTCTATTGATTTATTTTCTTAACAGACCATAGTATTAAAAGATAAGCAATTTAAAAAAAAAGAAAATTAGTATATATATAAAAAAAACCTGGTTTATGCGTTGATAGCTGCTATGCTGGCAACGCCGTCCGTTTTATTGCCTCCACGATGAATTGTTATATTCAGTTATACAACAATTCGGTATCTCGTTAATCCAAAGACGCAAAGCACATCTCTCAATAGTATTAATTTTCTTCCGCCCGTCAAAATTTGTTTGACGTTCGCAAAAAACAAAACAAAATAAAAAACAAACAGCTGGACCTCGATATATTTCCTCATATATTTGGAAAGTATAATTTATAATGGAGCCTTTCTGCCATCTGCCGCAGTCACAGAATAATAAATCTTTCGAAAATGCTGGATGAGGAGACAGACTTATAAAGAATAGAGAAGGACCGATATATGAGTGATATATATCGTGCTCTAACGCATGAAAAATTCAATACAATTTTGAAGTTCCATGGAAATTATGTAACCAGAAAGTCGCACAGAATTCTTGTTATCTACGCAATTTAGGTTTGCAAACTGAAATTCACATGAGAAATAATTGCATAATTTAACTGTTGGATGTGAGGTATGACTTATAAATGATATTATGTAAACGACTTTCTGATCGCTTACATTTGATTAAAACAACATGAATCCAAAGTAATAGTACTATCGTTATTTTCTTTATATTTCTTTATTATCAAAAAAAAAAAAATTACGAAAAGAAAATGAAAAGAAAAATCCATTTATAAATGTTTGTTTGATTATCCACTCAAAATAAATAAAAAGTCACAATCCACTATCATCATGATAAATAATAATAATAATCATAATGATCGTGATTGTGATCAATAATAATTTTTTGTATTTATATATAAAATATAATAAAAATTGATGCTTAAGTTAATAATTCAGTAACAACAACACTACTTCCATTAATATCTAAAGAGGAAGTCCTTAAAAGTATACACAAATTTTGATGTTATTATTTAATCCGTCGATACTATAGATTCAATTAATGTGAATTATGAATCTTTAAAATACCGTTATTTAAGATATAATAATAGGGTTTGAAGAAATTTAATTTTTGTAATGATTATTATTTTATTTTATTATTATTATTTTTGATTGTGCCATTAAATCGAATATGGGATATAATATACGACACAGTGGATGAATCTTTGTAAAATTTTGGGATTCTATTGATCTTGCCGAAAGAGTAAGTTGTGTAACGTAATTATGTTTAAATTTACATCTTAGCCTCCTCCGTAATATTTTTAATTCTTATAAATAACTTTTACAACATAGTTTCCAGAATAAAAGGCGGTTTCAGGTGAATATAATCCCAATAAAGAAAATAAAATGAAACTCCGTCCATTTGTTGAAGATTTTAATGTTATTTTTTGTAACACATGCGTACAAAATATTCAATTTTGTACTAGAATAGAATACAAGAAAAAACTACTTTTCGCCACATATGACTAAAAAATATTTAGTGCACGGGCTAGCACGCCGCCTGCATGTGAGATTTGTAGTTAAATCTATCCATATATCTTTCTATATATAATATTTTTATAGCACTAAAATATCAAAATAATATTTTAAATAACTTACCATATAGTAAAAACAACTTAAACACATTGCATCATTGGAATTGCAAGAAAAAACAATTTATTTAGGTCTTTAAAGTTTATTATTTTGACAGCTTAGTTGGATTCCTATGTGGTGTTTTAGTTGGACTCTTGTGTTTATATTTTCGAACTCGAATAATTTACAAATATTACAACAAAGATGGCGCACTTTCATTATTTAAAAAGCTTAATTTTGTTTATAACTTTGTTAAATAAAATGATTAAATGAACAATTAAATAAATATTTTTAAATTTTACGCACTTGTTACAAAAAATAGTGTGTATTACTAGTGCGAATGCGTTTTCCGAACGCGAGTTATTTGCCGCACTCCCTGCAGTCGTGCGGCAAACTAAATCATGTTTGGAAAACGCATTCGCACTAGTAATACAATCTAATATTTAAAATTTTTAATTCTTTTATTTTCTTTTACGTATCTGAAAATCTGTTGTTTTTTGTTGGTCCAATTCTTATCTCTCTATCTCTTATTTCTCTGACATAACGAAGTGGTTGAACCACATTTATTAAACTTTATACTCGCGTTAAGAGATCTGTGTCTTAAAATCGTTATACAATACACTATTATGAAACTGTTACATGGAAATTGAGTTCGAAGAAAAATGAAAAAAAAAGAAAACACAAAAAGTTCTACACGAAATTATTCATTTCATTATTTGCATATAAATATATTGTTCTACAAGACAGCAGGGGTGCGTTTCGAAATTAACTATGGTTAACCGCGGTTAACTTTACTCTACCAAATGTCGTTCCATAATTAACCGCAAAATAAAAAATTTACTGGATGACAGATGTACTATCGTTCCCAAACTATAAAAATTAGTTGTCATAGTAAATTGTGACGTCACTACTTTAACTTTGTTACTCAAGTCTAGAGTAGAGTTTGTTGAGGTTCTAATGTCAAAACATATAAATATTTAAAACGACATGTCAACCGATTTATAAAACACAATATAATTTTTTATAATAAAAGAAAATTTTAATTGTTGTGGAAAAAAAAGTTAGAAATTATATTGTTTTGTGAATATATCGTACATTTAATTATTATTTACTAAGTATTTAATAATTTTTGGTGAAATGTGTTATTTTTATTATTTTTATTTGATACTTAAGACTGAAAAATAAATTATAGAAATAAAAAACACACTACATTTTTAGTTTTATTTATCGTAATTAGAATATTAGTTTTTATTAATTTTGAATTTTTAGCGGTCTTTTACAATTTAACTTTGACAGCTTTACTATGGTAATTTGAATTTCATATTTGACGTCACTATTTTGACTATGACATTAGTGACATTGTTACCTTATGGTTAACCGTGGTTAATTTCGAAACGCACCCCAGACTATGCAAATTAGTTATATTATCTTAAACTATAAAACGATGAAACAAGTGGAAAACTTTTATATGTTACAAATTTATGCGACATAAAATTACAACACTTGATGTTTTTATATTAGGTTTTGAATAAGACGTCATGTTAACGGATATTTAATATTTTTATTATCTTATATTATTAAAATAAATCAATAAAATTAATATTTTTATGGTAGTTATAAAAAAATTGTTTATTTAATGCTTACTTCACAAGTTATTTCCAAGCAATAAAAAAACATTTCAATTAAAATCTAACATACTGATATAGCCCCCGCATGGACGTATCAATTTTTTTTATTTGTAAATTTTTTTTACCTTTAATTGTCTTCCTTTAATTTAATTTTTATTTTTTCTGTCCAATCGTGAAATATTGGCCTTTGTCATATTTTATATGTGATTAGGTGTGTTTAGGTATTCCTTCTATAAAAAAAATATAAAAAAAAAACAAAAAAAACAATGTTTGCTAATTTTTTTACTAGTTTTTTTTTGCTTAATTATGCATAATTAAAAAAAAATCATGAAATAAATTATTTTGTGCAAAAGAATTTATAGTCGCTGGGCCCACGCCGTTTTCATGTGATGATTACCACATATTTTATATTTCGTGAGGCGCCTGTCCTTGACGAGTCCGAAAACTTTTGTTCTACAACCCAAACATACCAAAATGTCAGTTGTCGGACTTGACAATAGCAGACACATTTTGGTCGGACAAGCTTAACCTCGTGTTTTAAAATAAAATTCCAACCCTCACAGTTAAAAAAAAAATGTGATAGCAAATTTACAAGATCGCGGGCAAACGGCATTTTTCGGAGCTTGCCGAACGAAAAAGCGGTCGATTTCGACAATGTTCTTTTTGGCTCGTGCTATGAGAATTTTATTCAGTTGTTTTTTTAGTTATCCAATTGGTGGTTGATAATTGAGTTGACCAGTAGGTAGTTTGAGAATTTTTGGAGTTGGACAGTGTTTGTTGGTTTATGTGGCTTTCTTGTTTAAAAAAAAAATTTGGAAAATTTCTTTTTAGTCCAGTAATTAGAGTTGTGTTGGTCGGAGTTAAATGAAATTGTTATTTTAAAACAGAAAAGCAATTTTGATTTTAAATTAAATACTTAAGTTAAGACGTAAATCACTATGTATAAGTTAAAGGGAACCTCATATCTGAGATAACTGTAAATTATTGTATAGAGGTGGAGTTTACAGTAAACTCCTTTAATAGTTAATTTTTTTTAGTGAAGAGATTCGGTTTGGTGTAACAAGACTATACTTTAATAGCCTTGTTGGCATATTAAATAAGTATAATTTAGGGTGGGTTATGGCATGACAGGGCAACCTTCTATCAAAACTGGGTGGTGTTTTAAGGCACGCATTATTTTTTTTGTTATTCTAAATTTTTTGTAACTGAGGTCGGTTGGAAGAACCTTCGCTCCAGCGAGCTAGGGGCGGGATGATCGCGTGCCACGACCTTACTACAACATGGCGTCTAACGGGGCCTCTAGAGTGACCATGTTTGGGTCTTAGGATCTAAACATGGTTGTTCTGAAGATAACAATTTTTGTGAATAGTATATTTTTTTTAAATTGTTGTGTTAAATTTTGTGTTAGTGATTACCGCAGGAGTATTAGCCCTTCAGGCTAATGCTTATCGGAACTTTACGTTCCCGCAAACTTCGAGTTACAGTAAAGTTTTTGTTTTCTTCAGGAGGTCAGGGATAACAGAACAAGCAGGTGATGGCCCTTGTTGGTTATTGTTGGTTTCTGCCAATCCCACCCGGCGAATGTTTCGTTAGGCTTTGGGTCCACTGTAGAACGGAAATTTTACAGTGCTATGCTCATTCAAATTGTTTATAAGATTGTCATCGTTTTTTGTCGTTAGAGCATAGTCTGTTAGGGTGTTGTTGGGTGTAGTATCCGTGGACAATAACAGAGATGTATTCGTCTGTTCTTCGTGCCACAGTTGTTGAACCAAGGAACACCAGTCCTAACACCTTTTTCTCAATACACATATTGTTAATTAG
Organism: Diogma glabrata; assembly: GCA_963693315.1. Lineage (NCBI taxonomy): Eukaryota > Metazoa > Arthropoda > Insecta > Diptera > Cylindrotomidae > Diogma > Diogma glabrata. The sequence continues at coordinate 247,652,886 of OY856188.1, read as the reverse complement.
CTCCGAGCCTAAGTAATCGAAAATCTTAAAAAGTATTTTGTATGATTGAAATTAGTAAGTTTTCAAAGAAAAATATAGTGAAGTACCATCTACTAATAATTATACTTATTAAGGGGGTGGATATGAGAAGGGGTAAAAACATCATTTAAAACCCGGTCAAGTGGGGTGTCATTTGAAAGAGCACCAAAATGAAGAATCATTACAATTTTTTTTAGAATTTTGCGATGCACCGTTTTTGAATTATTCTCAAAAAAGTGCAACAAAAAGTTGGTCCCCCCACCCTATACGTTTCTTCGTTGATTGACAGAAAAATTTGAAAAAAATCATAGAGATAAGCAATTTGACAAACCCTCAACGAAAAATATAGCGAAGCTTTAAGTGATTTTATTTCTATGTGTTTAGGGGATGGGAGTAGGGAAGGGTGAAAAAAACCCAGTCAAGTGGGGTTTGACTCAGTCAAGTGGGGTGTCATTTGAAAGAACACCAAAATTAAGAAACATTACAATTTATTTCAGAATTTTGCGATGCACCGTTTTTGAATTATTGTCGAAAAAGTTGTTTCTTCGTTGAGTGACAGAAAAATTTGAAAAAATTCATAGAGATAGGAAATTTGATAAACCTTTAACGAAAAATACAGCGAAGCTTCAAGTGATTTTATTTCTATGTGTTTAAGGGATGGGAATGGAAAAGGGGGAAAAATATGTTTTTTTGGCTCGCATGAGGGGGGTGTCATTTAAAAAAACACCAAAATTAAGAAAAATCACAATTTTTTTTAGAATTTTGCGATGCACCGTTTTTGATTTATTGTCAAAAAAGTCCTATTTTTAGTGTTAACACCACCCAAACCCTAAATTTCGTCGTTGATTAAGAGAATTGAGTCGTTCATTAGCTACCATAAACAGCTATGGATAACATTTAACCTAAAGTAATATTTTTCATATCATTCCGATCAATTTAGATGAGATTGACATTTACTATTGATATTTACGATGAACCATTTTTTTTATGTGTCTATGGTCTGGCAATATAAACCCTTTACAATACAACTTTATGTTACTTATTTTGATATTGTTTTCTTTACATTCACGGAGCCCTTGACAAGCGAATTTTATTCGCACTTGTCTGACTTTTTAATTTTACAGTTATTTTGAACCGTAGGTGCTTCTTTTAGAAATTTGAAAATATATTTTTCATTATCATCATACTTTTTCCTTCATTATTAAGTGAAATTATCTATAAAGTTGAGCTGAACTGATTCTTTTATTGCATTAATTTTGTTAAAAAAAATAATTTGTTGATAAATTTTGTTTATATTGTTTAAACAATATAAATATTTACTTGCGCACATTGTAATGTTTCTGATTTCAAATAATATATAAAAACAAACATTTTTTAAAAAAATCATCAAAATCGGACCTGTCCCTGAGGAAGTTTTAAGGATTTTGAAGCTAATTTGACGCGACTACTAGTTATAATGGGTGGCGAAGCTCTAATCATTGAATAAAATAAAGATATTCAATTATTTGGGATAAATAATAAGTTGTCCACAAAATTCTTTTCAGAAAACATAACACCACACAACCATTAGTCGAAAGTCAAAATTGGGCTACTATGAAATGGGAAGTTTTAGGGAGAAATTAAAACAAATTGATGTCTTAAAAATTAAAGTTTATCGAAATTAAAAATTTTTTCGACTAAAAGAATGCCTTTCAAAATTATAGAAGATATGAAAGCATAATAAAATGAGATGGTGAATTGAACATTTTCCTGCTCAAATTCCATGCCATCCATGGTTACCAAAGGTAGAAGAAGTGAAAATAATAAAGTCGGTCTTAAAAATTTTAAGGGTTTAAGGCCTTATTAATCTTAAGACATATTACAACAATAAAAAAATATGTCAGATTCTTAAAAAAAACACTGTCGTCCTAAACCACCAACAAACAGAAAATAATTGCTATAATTTCAGTACATAGTCTGTACAAAATTTTGTAATAAAAACCATCTATGACTCCCATTTTCCGGTTTGTCACTTCCGATAAAAAAAAATTTCATTCTTCACAAAGGTATTTATTTTTTATAAATTGCAACATAAGATTTCAATAAACAAGAAAAATAAATTTTATTTACCTGCATATTCGATGAAACTGCTGCCGATTTCATCTTTTTTTAATTCGTTTGACGAATTTGGTGATCTGAAAAGCTTTAGGACACGATTACTAAATTGTAGGTATGCCCCAAAAAGGCCACCTGAATAAACTCAATGGTATTTTGATGCTTGATAACAGTTCACATTGTGATTATCAGTCTCAAAGTGATTGTATAGAAATAACTTGTTTTTAAATATATTTTATAATCAATCATGTAAATTTTAACATGAAGATCTACACTTTATGTATTCCCTAGACATCTAATTATACGTAAAAACAATGTTATTGTTTCTGTTAACAAAAAATAATGAAATAAATCAATATTAACAGTTAGTGGTATAACATGGCATTCCCACACAATTCCCATCCAATATATTTCCTAGTGTAAGTTTTTTTTAATATCATATAGACATTTCACAGATTTGTCTCATGTTGCCTTTTTATTAGAATTTTATTGTTCCTAGTTCGAAAGATCAAATAATAATATGCTTTTAAAATTTTATGATAGTAATCAGATAAAAATATATTATAAACAAATTTCCCGACACGACAGACAACGTTTGATCATAAGGTCACTAAATCCAGGAAACAAACATTTAATAATACATTCATAATATTGTCTGTTTGTTGTTGGTTAAAAGAAGACAAAACAAAAAAAAATCGAAAAATTAGTTAACATTATTGAACTACAAATATTATTATAAAATAAAAAAATAAATAAATAACGAAAAATCAAAACAAAAAGAAATTCTTAAAGTTAAAAGTAAAATATTTTGTTTAAAGCTCCATGATCTTGAGAAGAAAAAAAAAAAATATAAAATAAAACAAAATCAAAAAAACAAACGGAAAAAACTTCGTATTTCATTTTTTTTGATTGACATAAAATTTTGATAGACTAATTGAATTTCTTTTCTCCTTCTTGAATTTAAAATAAATAAAAATATTCGCAGGAATTTTTTAGATCAAGTTGATCAAGTATTCTCTCAATTCTCTTTGATATTTTAGTGTTATGTTAAGCTTACGTGTGTTTTAAAGTGAGACTTTGGGGCAACAAAGGTAGACAGTAAATATTTCTTATAGAATTTTTGTTGGTCTCTATTTCCTTAAGTCAGACAGGTGAATAAGCTGAGAAAGTAGAGCTCCATTTTGTTTTGGCTTCCAATGACTTCGAAAATGGCTTGGGAAATGAAAAAGGTAAAGAGAGATGCGTTTTCGGTAAAAATTGTAAAAGTTTCAATAATTTTACTTTCTGGTGGTTTCCTTTCTATCCGCTCTGGTTGTTTTGTTTTATATTTTTTTGTATATTTTTTCACACTACAGGGTTACCTCATGACTAAAAACATTAAGAACAGCAAAAGTTCTCTTTTCACAATCACTTCGGGGTCACCAGTTTTATGTTTTAATATATATTTAATATATTTCAACATATACGTTTTTTTTTGTTTCTGACAAGAAGTAATCTTATCACAGCTCATTTAATAGTGGACAGAATATGATCGTCAGTAGTTGAAATAAATAGTTAAAAAAATTTGCCTATAACCTCTCCTGATGTTCATCAAAATCGATTCTCAGAATTTTAAATTAGAAACTGATCCGTAGCTCCCTCAACACGTTGTTTGATTCTGATCCCGTTCAGCACAGATCTCAACTGTGTATCAGTATATTTCAACGAAATTGTTTCACGAAAAAAACTGTTATGTGCCAGCTAGTGTAAATGCCTCCAGTTTTTAAATACCCAGGTAGTCGAACATTTGATTTTTTAATTTCCAGGGGCTGCCAAACAAAAGTTTATTTTCGTCATGTTTGCTTATTCGTTTTGCGCACTGCAGGTTTTGTTTTTAAAGTGATTTTGATGAAATGGATTAAGACTAATCTACAAGTACCTGATATTTTCCAATTGTTCCCATTTGTCAGAAGTGACAGCTGCTGGCTTATTTGGAAAAATGTTTTTCGGCTTTATTTTGCGTCAACCAAATATGTAATTTAAAAATGTTTCTACAAACAGATGTTTCCCATTATATGTTTGTCAAACAACTCGGTTACAAAATGTGTTAAAATAATTCTCTGAAACGGTTAGTAATTTTTTCGACACATTTTACAATTCAGTGATCGAGCCCACAATTCTTTCGGTCGACACACTAAGCCAACATGGTCTTAGAAATGTAAGTTTTGGAGTCGTTGCAGTAGTTTTCGTTGTCCGTGATGGAGCGATAGACGCTGACCCAAAACGTAGGGCTATCCCAACAAAGTAAGATTTTGAAAGTGTTTCTTTTTCTTTCTTCATTTTTACTCATTTATATCGATTGCTGGATCGATTTTTTTCTATGACATCCGCAACTTTCGTTTGTTGTCAAATCCATTCGTGGGTTTTTTGTCTCTGAGTTTAGTATCTAAAATACTTCCACAGCTCTCTAAGTGACTCCAGTTTAATTGGTTATGCCTTTGTTAAAGTTAACGTTTATATATTTTTCTTTTAAAAATATATCTGAGCTTTCCAAAAGCTGCCCATACTAAGTCCATTTCTGCGTTTTATTTCAACTGTTTGTTTGTCTAGTCCCAATTTCAATTTGTGACCAAGATATTGGTAGATCTCGACGACTTAAATTTCTTCGTCCAATTTTTTGTGATTCCTCATGAGTAAGATGGCGTTTGCAAAAAAAAATAACTCAGAAACATTCCATTCATGTTTATTCCGATATCGCTTCAGTTATGTTTCCTGAAAACACCTTCCGAAGTTGATGTAAATAGCTTCGATAAAATGGTTCATCCTGTCTATCTGGACGACCCGATAGTTACCAGTGTCACATTCAATGAACATCTTTCACTTTTGATAGACGTAGCAGAATGAAACGCTAAAGCAGGTTTAACAATTAAAGTGGATAAAAGTCAATTTCTGCTTCGTAGGACAGAATATCTTGGGTATGTAGTTGGTGAGAGAGGCTTATAGACGAATTCTGATAAGGTTTGAGCTATTGAAGAGTATCCACCACCAAAAATGGTTCGTCAAGTGATACGAATTTTGGGAATAATGGGCTGGTATTGTCGTTTCATCCAACACTACAGAGCTGTACAGTCCCTTAACGGATCTTCTTAAAAAAAAAAGATTTGCCTGGACAGAAACGGCCCAAAAATCCTTTGATAGTGTAAAACAAGCGTTAATTTCGCAGCTGTACTTTTGCCACCATAGTTTTTTTAAACATTTTTATACACAGTGTAACGCTAGCTCAACCGGCATCTGTGCTGTATTATTCCAGAAAGATAGTGAAGGTTCAGACTCGCCTATAGCATACATGTCGCAAAAGCGTTACAGAACTGGAATGTTTAGCGGCTGTTCTAGTGATTAAAAAGTTTCGTGCTTACGTGGAGGAATTACCCTTCAGTGTAATAACAGATCATTCCAGCCTAACATAGCTCATCTTACTATGTGATTTATCGGGTAGGCTAGCACGCTTTAGCTTAAAACGTTAAAATTTCAGTTTTACAAATGAATATCGCAAGGGGTACGATGCGATGTAACGACTGACTATTTCGAATATTTCTTTAAAAGTAAGAAAAGAAAGAATATTCATATATAAAGAAATTCGCAAATAATTTTCCAATTTATTTCAATTCCGGCCATTAAAATGAAACGGACATAAAATCGTTTATATATATATATATATATATATATATATATATATATATATATATATATATATATATATATATATATATATATATATATATATATATATATATATATATATATATATATATATATATATATATATATATATATATATATATATATATATATATATATATATATATATATATATATATATATATATATATATATATATATATATATATATATATATATATATATATATATATATACAGGATATATATATATATATACAGGTATATATATATATACAGGTAACCCTTGAATTATGCGACACTTGAATTATGCGATTTTGGTTATATGCGGTTCAAAATTTGCGTCAAAATTTTAAATTATGCGCAAAATTTTAGATTAGTGCGATTAAACTTTTCGCTACAACTTTTAATATACCTAACAAATACGTATTCATTTTATGTACGCACATTCCCCGATTTTGCATTATCTTCTCTTTGCTTTATTTTAATAAATATGTACATTTTTACATGTTTTTTCTATTCTCAGTATAATATATTTGCGTACATCAACACCGCTGAGCGCATGTTGTTGTGAAACCTAAGCCATGAAATGTTACTATTTTTGTGACTTTGATGGACAGCTGCACAATTATCCTTACCAAAACAGTAGATGATAATTAAAGCGGATAAATGCCTGAAAGATTACACACATATATCAATTTTTAAAGCAAGAAAAAAGTACAAAGATTTTAATCCTCATGAGGTTGCATTTCTTAATTTCTATAAAGTAATGGATCAAGCAGTCTTATAATAAAATCATTCCTAATTCATCTTTGGTTTCTCTCAAGCTTTCAAATATTTCGATATGAAAAAATTATCCCTTCTTGTGGTTTTACAAAATGTGTGTCCCAGAAGTTAAAAAAAAGATTTTAAAATGATTGATCATCATTGATAATACTTTTGGCATTCAACGGATCTCAACCATTCTAACATTAAATTTATTTTTTACCACCTAATAAAACTATTCTGCAGCCATTAGGGTATAGGATTACTACCAAAATATTTTAGCGAGTAGCATTTGCATATTCCTGGATAAATTAGATAACTCTTGAGATACAAAAGTAAGCATACCATGGAAGAATTATACCATGAGAAAATGCATAAAGTTCATTGTAAATTATATTATAGAATTAAAGCCATTTACACTTAAGAGCTCCTGGACAAAAATAATGGCTAGTCAGAGTCGATATATTAAATCTCTTAATAAAAGCTCAAGCTGAACTAAGGAACTTTGCACATTTGGTGCATTGTTATAATATTGGAGAAGATGAATTTGATAAAAAAACTTCTGATATGCAAGAATTTATGACCTAAATAAAAATGATCAATTTAATTTAATTGATGATTTGGAAATCTTTGAAAACTAAGATTTGAGTGACTAGAATGACAACGGTGAGAATGACGATGCCAGAACCCGAAACGACGTCATATTTAACTCAAATATGCAATCGGACTGTATTGCTATTGCCATTCCACAACAATTTTTTGAAACCATTACCTGATATGGAAAGGGGTTTAAAATTTAAGCGTGAATTTCAATGATTTTGGCTCCATACTTTGAATCAAACAAACAGACAGATCTCTCTAAAAAGCAATTATTACTAACAAATTTCATAAGTTTCAAAACTACAATTTCTGCTCCTACAGTAAATGTTTGCGGTATAGAAGGCGTCATAAAAACATCTACAATACAACAGAAACTGACGACTAAATTTTTGTCATAAAAGCGAGGACGATAATGTAAAATTAGCGAATTGAAAATGTCAAATTAGAGATTTATTCTATTCATAACTATATTATCGGTTTAACGTGTTCTAATACATAAACAATTTGATTTTCAAATGAATGAAAAATATGTTTATTTACAAATAATAGTAAAAATAGCTTTTCATGATCATAAATATTTTTCTTTGGTACCAAACCAGTAATTTTGTATGTACTCTTAGTCTCGAATTATGCGTTTTTGAATTGTGCGCTGTTTTGACGGTCCCAAACTACCGCATAATTCAAGGGACACCTGTATATATATATATATATATATATATATATATATATATATATATATATATATATATATATATATATATATATATATATATATATATATATGTACCCGACAAACAATTTTACTATTTGTAACCGTAAAAAGACCGAAATCTTACCGTACCGGTGACTGTTATCGGGCACAAGTGGTAACGTAACTGATTTGTTACCGTATTTTGGTCAGACAATGGGCGGTTACGGTTACCGAACGAGGACCGAGTCGGTTACATTTCAGTCTTCGTACGGTTACTATTTCAGTTACTTTTCAGTTGATTTTAGTAATTTGACGGGCCCAATTACGTTTATATTTCAGGTATTAGATGGTATTTATGTCGGTTACATTTTGGTTATATTTGGTAATATGACGGACACAATTGCGGTTATATTTCAGATATTAGATGATGCTTTTGTCGGTTACATTTGGGTAATATTTAGTCATTTGACGTACACAATTACGGGCATATTTCAGTTATTAGGTGTTGTTGGTATCGGCTACATTTCCGTTGTTTTATTCATTTAACAAACATAATTACAGTTACTTTTCAGTCATGGGCAGTCGTGGTTTCGTTAAATATAAAATAGTAAAAATCTTTTAATCTTTATTTTTTATCTTTTACAGTTTTAATTTGATTTAATTTAAATAAAATTAAATTAAAATTGTTATTTATTATTATTAATTATTATAAACTGAAAAATTTATGAGAACTAAGATTTACTTACCAATAATAATTATAACCACTTTGTTTTTTGAACAGCTTTTTGAATTATTTGTTAACACGCTAACAGAACAAAAGTAACTAAATTTCAAATGTTGATCTTTTTTCTTATCTTTTTATGAAATTCTAACATATGATCGGGCTTATTTCGACAATTTTCACCGCAACGAAGAATGTTTGATCAATTGAAAATGTGGTTGTATTTTTAATTTTTAATGTCGTGAAATACTTGGGCACATTTTTCGTCTTCGTCATATTTACAGATAAAACTTTTATTTTCGGCGGTTACATTGGGACTGTAGAGGTACTGCTGGTTACAAAATGTTTGTCGGGATATATATATATATATATATATATATATATATATATATATATATATATATATATATATATATATATAAATATATATATATATATATATATATATATATATATATATATATATATATATATATATATATATATATATATATATATATATAAATATATATATATATATATATATATATATATATATATATATATATATATATATATATATATATATATATATATATATATATATATATATATATATATATATATATATATATATATATGTATATATATATATATATATATATATATATATATATATATATATATATATATATATATATATATATATATATATATATATATATATATATATATATATATATATATATATATATATATATATATATATATATATATATATATATATATATATATATATATATATATATATATATATATATATATATATATATATGTGTGTGTGTATATATTTATCATAACATTTTAATCAATAATATCATAACACTTTAACAATGAGAAGGATAATAAAAAAAGAAACAAAACACTGAAAAAAATCTTACTATGTATACTTGACCATTTTGTTCGGTCTGGGGATTATATATTTTTAAATCAAAATCAAAACATTTATATAAATTCAGTTATATAAATTGTATTATTTTCTGCCATTTAATTGAATAAATTCTATCTTTAAATCGAACTTGCAATAATTTTTGTATTATTACATATTATCAAAAAAATATTATATCGTGTAAGTGTTTAAATATGGATGTCAAAGCGTTCAAAGAAAATATTTCAAGGAATATTGGGGGTGAAGAAAAGTTTCATTTATTTTATCAGTTCTCCAGTGTTGAAACTAATCAGAAGATATTTCTTAATCTAAATGGTATTGACAGTTTACAAATAAAATATGAATTGATTGATTTACCAGAAGTCAAAAGTGTTCAAGAATATGATAAAAATTAAGCTACATTGTTAAACGAAGATGAGGAACGTAATAGTGGTGAAGTTATGGCATAAGAAAACGAAAGTATAATGTCCCATTGTTTTGAGTGTGTGTTGTTTGGGAAATATATTTATAGAGTTCAGCATCCAGTAGTTTATCTGCTTATGTTTCATCAGGTGGACTGTTAGTGGGTTTACTGAAGATGCTAACCATTTAAATGAATTTCAAGTGGATCAACATCATATTATTCTTAATGTTAGCTTTTGATTTGAATTATATAATTTTTGTTTGTGAGTTTTTTTTGTGTTAAGTTATTCTATGTGTATGCAACTATTATTAGTTTTTTTGTTGATATTTGTTGTGTGAAATAAGAGATTTCCCAAGGCTAGGATTACCGTTAGTTTTTATAAAAGTCCAATCGTTTCAGCGAGAATGTGGTACCTGATGTTCTGTCCAGAGTTTATATGAACTTAATTGATGTTGTACAAACACCACTCGGGATCGACATGAATTCTCCACATTTCTCTTCTAAAGAATATTTTTCTGTTATGCAGTCGGTCACGGACTACCACGATCAATGTAATTTGCATCTTATTGATGATAAAAGATATATCAATCTCACACTTAATCTTTCAGGTTTAAACTGAGTTTGATAGTTCTTCGTGGAAACTGTTAGTGCCAGTTCTAGGTTCTAGTGCTAGTTCCTTCAACTGGTAAACATCCAGGAATAAGTAAAATAGCCGAATTGATTAAAATACCTGTTTATTGGCCATCATTAAACAACGACGTCAGAGATTTTGTAAAGAACTGCGATAATTGTAAATGCAATAAAGTTTTGACTTATATAGTTCGACCCCCTTATTATCCCTTTCAAACTCATTAAGTCCCTGACAGCAAACTGTGCAAAGTAAGGCAGTGGATTGCTTTTCTGCCAAACTAGCAAAATTTATAAAAGCCAAAGTTGTGAGATTGGTTGAAAATTTTGCATGCGAATTAGTTGACAAAATGGGCAAACCTCTGGGAATATATCACATGAAAGATATCAAAGTTTAACATAGCTCATTGATACCATATATTGTTGATCAAATCTCTTCTCTTTTGGCTAAACTCACTTCTGAAAAATTAAAAATTTACCAATTATTTGATTTCTCTAAATCACCCTAACATACAAGAAAAAACGTCAAACTTTAGACATCCACGGCTTTGATACCCATCTCAGGCGAGGTCATCCCTACGAGTATAAGAATGCGTATTGCATTCTTAAAACTATTTATTTATCTTGCAAAACTGTTGCATAAAAATCCCAGTCCAATGTTCATCACTATAGGTTTTGATTGAATCGTTGCTTAAAGTGGTTTTGGTCTAATTGATGTATACAGGACAGCATAGAACTCCCGAGCGATAATTCTCAGCTTAAGATTTGTGTGTTGGCATTATTTGGCTTCGATCTTAGAACTTTCATGTTTTGGTTCAATTGCACTGGTGACCTGTGGAACATTATAATTTTGAGTATCAGCTCTCTTAATATTGTTGATGGATTTTGTTGTTCATCTTTTACCATTTTTCTTCTGTTGCACACAAAAAAATTTTAGGGTTAAATTGATCATATCATGTAAAAATTTATTCCTTTAAAAAAATTCGAACTATTTTTCATAATAAATATTACATATCTTGTGACTAAATCAAAATAAAAAAGGTTTTATTAATCACATCAATAACACATCAACAAAAATTATAAATATATGTATTATGTAACTTAATTAAAATAAAATCCCCTGAATGTATTCTATAATCATTGCATTCATATTCATTCATTGCAATGCATTCATAACTAAACAAAATGACGTCACACGACCTTTTATGATAAAGCTATTATATTGCAAGAGCAATACATACTCAAATAGTAGTTTTTGTTTTTCCTTATTTTAGTTCACAGGAATGAAATTATGGCAAATAATTATCGGAAACCACTATTATATGATTTTTAGCACTGCCTGTCAAAAAACTAATTAATTTTCTTGTTAATATCGAAATTATAATAATTTTAACGACACGGGAAATGACAGTGCAATAAAATACTATAAAAACTGCATTATCGATCAAATTGCATTATCGTAAAACGAAATGTATGTATGAATAAAATAAAAGTGTGTAAAAAAACAATAATTTTAATGTTATTTAAAAAAAAAATAAAAAAAAAATGTGCAACAATCAAGATTCGAACTTTCAACCTATAGATCATCAGTCGAGCGCGCTACCCATATTGCAATTTGAGCTTTAGTAAAATGATAGACTAAAGGATTGATAAAGATTGAACGTTACGCTCGTATAGAAGGATAGACTTACGGCTATTATATTATGGATAGTATGGCAGTTGTGATGTAGTTAGAACGTTAATCCACCAAAGGATTTAATTTGTTATTAAGGAGTTTTAACCAAATTAAACAAAACTATTCGAAATTGCATTGACAAAGTGGTTGGTTTGATAAATTTTTTGGATTATTCTGTTTCTAGTTAAATTTTTTATTCAAACTAATCTGACATATCCAATTCTATTTGTACACAAAACTGTCTGGTCCCGAAATCTACCTATTTTTAGTGGATATACGTGCGCTTGGACTTTTTTGTTAAAGAATGGATAACTAAACAAAAAATCCTAGCACTGACAAAATATGATATAGGCCAATATTTTATGATAGAATAGAGAAAATATAAAAGTAAATTAAAAAGTAAATAGCATATTTCTAAAAAAATTTGCTGAAACAAAACAAAAATGTAGTTGCCAATAATCCAGCCGGTTGCATATTCCTTGATCCTGTGACGCACAGTCTTTCTTCAAGATTAAACCTTACACATCGTTATATGAAGGATCGTTTCTTCAAGGAAGCAATAGCGTCTCATCATCAAGGATTATTTCACAGCTAAGATTGAGGGTGCTACCGTTGACTGAAAACAGTTCATCCGCCACCACCCCTAAGATGTCACCTTGGCTAGTGATATCTCACTGCTATTGCCAGTGGTATGTGATATCTCACGTTAACTCGTATGTCAATAGCAGGGACTGGAGTACGCGAGGTTGTCACACCCGTAGATTATGGATATTATCGGTATTATCGATATATCGATATATCGGTATTATCGATATTATCAATTTATCGATATATCGACATTATCGATATATCGATATATCAATATTATGAATATATCGATAATATCGATAAATCGATACATCTATATATCGAAATATCGATATTATCGATATACCGATATATAGATATTATCGATATATCGATATTATCGATTTATCGATAAATCAATATTATCGATATATAGATATGTCGATATATCGATTTTATCGATATTATCGCTATATCGGTTTTATCGATATTTTTTGATATCGATAATTTTTTAAATATCGCCCAGCCCTAGAGGATCAATGTTTTAATACTGAGCTTTGATTCTTTTACTGGAAACGATTTGCAATTTGTATCGAGAAATGTTTTTATCGGGTCGACAATTTTAGAGTTTAAATCGTCTTTAATGTTTTTGATATTCGCAAAACATTGTTCGCCGCTTAACTGTTCTTCAAGTTCAGTACGTTACTCGTTTAGTCGGTTAATATCTGTTATAGCTGTTTTCTTGACCAACCTCGCTCTTTCAATTCGTGTATTGATAACCGCTTTCGCATGCATTTTGGTGACCACTTCCAGTTGTAAAGTTATTTTAAACCGTAACATTTTACTTCGGTCTGAAAGACCTAAGTATTACATTTATGAACCAAAAGCGAAATTCTTACTCCCACTTTTTTTGACTTTTCTTGACGTTTTAGGACCTAATGTTTCTAAAAAAGGAAAAAAAATGTCTGTCTGCCGGCAGGCCGGTTGTCATTACGTAAGAAATCTAGAAAAACGCTGGAGGGAATTCAAAAATTTTTCTAAAAATAGGTATACTCAATAGACAGGACCGAAAGGACGCGGTGTTCGATAACTGTACTGGAAGTGAGTCAAAAATATCATTAAGTGTGGCAAAAAAAGCAAATTTTCATATCTTTGTCTTAAAAAAAGTTCATTTTAGGTGATAATGAGTAGGAACAAAGAATGTGGTCTTTGTGGTCTTGATGGTCGGGATTGGTTGTGAGATCAAAACTAGATTATTGCATTAGAAGTTTGGCAAAAAAATGTTGTCAAGTATGTCAAAAGAAAGATTTTTATTTATTATTTTACCCAATTTTTTGGAAAAAAATTTAAATTAATTATTTGTATGACATGAAATTTTCTTATTATTATAGAGAATTATAGCATTATACGTTTGTCAAAAAAAATGATTTTCATTTATTTTTATAGAAAAAAATTTGAATGAAATGAAATGTAATGAACATGATATTATTATTATTGAGAATTTTATTGCATAAAAAAATAATGTCAAGTGTGTCAAAAAATGGTTTCATTTACTTTTTTAGACAATTTTTTGGAAAAAAAAATTTAGTTGATTTTATGACGTAAATGTAATTGAACATGAAATTGGACATGGACATTTTTGAATTTGTTATAGTTTTAGAAATATTTTTGGAATTTTGAAATGAGTTTTAAGTACAACCATCGTATTCTACGTTTTATTTTCTATCAAAAAAGTATTTTTAGTCAATGGAAAAATGATTTTTACTGTTAGAAATAAATAAATTTATCGAGCGCGGGACGAAATTTCAAAAAATTGTTGAAGTTAAAATCAAAATATACAACTCGCATCCTTTGATTGAAATTTTAAAATTTTCAGCCAAAAATATTATTTTATTTTATGCAGCACCGTATGCAACACAACATAAATTCGGCTGAAAATCGTTTTTTATCTTCTTTATCTTCTTCGAAAAAGTTGAGATTCAACAAATTTGTTTCTTTTGTTTTTCAAATCTTAAATCCAAAAACAAAATTGCAAAAAAAAAAAATTCCAGATAAAAAGTCATTTTGCTTTCTTTATAACGATATTTGAGGTTTAAATGATTAAAAACAAGAGAACGGATGACGTCTGCCATGTACATCATTAACTAAATATGGTCAAGAAGCCTACCTTAATCACATTTAAAAATCCAGTTTAATCAACGAAGGGCATATTAAAGTGGAAAATTACCAAACATTCTTTATTTTTATTAGATAGTGACTAAAAATTAATTTGAACATTTTATTTGTTTATAACAATAGGAATTTGTTAATAATTTTTACAAATAACAGTTTTTTTTAAATTCCATTTTTATTCTTTAAAATAAAATAGACAAAAAGTGTCTATCTTTACCAGAACCGAAGTTATGAATCTTTGAAAATAAGTCTTCAAGCCAAAAATTACAAAATTCTTGAAATTTAGATCCGCTCTATTTCCCATAAAAACAAATAAAAAAGAAAAAATCTTCAAACAAGTATATTGTTCTGTTTATATAGAACCCGTAAAAAAATTTGCAGTTGAATCAAAAATGTCTTAGTCACATTTTGTCCTAATCTGTTCGGTATGTAAAAGAATGACCCATATATGGAATTTTTTGTCGTCCCGCGCTCGATTATTTTATTTATTTCTAACAGTAAAACTCATTTCTCCATTAACTAAAAATATTTTTTTGATAGAAAATAAAACGGAAAATACGATGGTTGTACTAAAAACTCATTTTGGGGGTGGGGAAATGACTACAGATCGATTTTAACATTTCATTTGTTTATAACAATAGCAAATTGTTAATAACTTTTATTAATTTTAATTTTTTTGTAAAATACTATCTTTAACTTTAAAATAAAACAAACTAGAGGTTTCTATCTTTAATAAAACCGTAGTTATGAACATTTGAAAATAACTCATCAAGCCAAAAATCATGAAATTCTCGAAATTTAGAACCGCTATATTTTCCAAAAAAAACCCCTCGAACACATGAGCAATTTCACGCAAGTTCAGCAAATTTTTGGGAAATTTTGACTTGACCCCTTTTAATTTTGATTATTTTTTGTTTATAGATAGTCTTTCATAAATAAAAAATACAAGTTCTCTTAGAATTTTTTTTTCGACCAGGGGTCTTCACAGGGTGCCCCTCAATTTTTTGTTATTTTGTGATGTGAGTGCATTTTGACGAGCGATTGTAGAAAAACTACTGAATCGATTTTCATAAATGATATGTCGTTGAATAGGTATTAAAACAAAGTTTTTGTACTGCAATGTACACTGTTAATTTTTTGAAATAATTTTTAATGGTGTAACATAAGAAAAAAACGGTGTAATTGAAAAAAAGATGGCATAGCCTCTTTTTTTTTTTTTTTAAACAAAATTGAAGCTTATTTTATATCTAACAACTTGTGAAAGTTTAGGACTAGCGATATTTTTTGTTTTAAAGATAAAATTCGTTGTGCATATGACTGTCGGGAATCAGTTTTTTTTGTTCTGAAGGAAAATTATAAAAATGGCGATATAAACTAAGAGATTTTTTTTATGTTAAATATCAAATATTTTATTATTAAAAGAAGTTAAATTATTTACCGAAGTTAAATTATAGATAAGTACTGTCAATTTGTCTAAATAAGCGAACTGACTAGCAAGGAGTTCCTGCTGGTTTTATTGGCTCAATATCCAATTTCGTTAGCATAATGAACAATTCATTAATATTGAGAACATTTTGACAAATTGCGTAATGACTCTACAAAATCGATAATTAATCGTTGTTATCAATACAACGACCAATTTTATTGAATTTTTTTTGCAGTTGAGCGCAATCCGGAAATTCGCCAAAAAAGTTTATGTTACAACCATCTGCGTGTAAGATAGTAACGAACATTTTTGGGATGCTGATGGCATTTTGATGATTGAAGTTTTGACCCAGATAACTTCATCGTTCTGCTTCATAGCCGGTAATGTAATCACACTTCTTCTTGCATTTCGCACCTAACTCTCCAAAAAATTCACTATTTTAACTACAGTTACACAGTTCCCTTATCTTAAACTTCATGTACAGTTTGAGTTCAGCTAACAGAAACCTTCAAACCTCTTTGACCGTCTCTTAATTTGTCACTTTTCCAAAACTACTTAAACAACGCACGCTAAAGGTAATCGGGAAAGCAACGTTTTGATTTAATCTAGCTCACACATGAACAACTCTCGCATTTAATTCTTACATTTTATATTAACTTTCTTGAAACCGTACAATGTCTCTTCTTGTTTTATTCATTTTTTTAAAAATTCTTTTAAGTACTAGAAATAAATAAAAAGAAAAAAATAAGAAAATACCTTAAAATTTTTATATGAGAAGAGAATTCTATCCATTCCCATGTTTTTGGTTCGTTCATTCACTTGTGCACAAGAGAGCCGGTCTACGGTATGTGAAAGAACAAGATGAACTTATAAAAAAACTTTAATAAAAACAAGAAGTAATCGAAGACCGTTATTTTATTTTTAAAGTTTTATGTATTATTTTAATGTGTATAGTGGAGAGAAATTGTGACGTAAGGGGAGCCAGATCAGAAATAAAGAATAGGTAAACAGAGCCTCTTTTGCACCTATATGAAGTATTTTACGATTAGCTCTTATACTGATCGAACACACGTGGGATCTTTTATAATATTTTATTTTTATTTATTTTTTCAAAATGGTTTTGATTTTTTTCGTGGTTGTGATTTGAATTCTTTTTTTTTATGATTATAAAAGAATTGTTGATACACATTAAAATGAAAGAAAAAATAATACAGTTTAGAGAAAAATAAAAAAAAAGTTTATGGTGAATAAGAAAATTAACTAATTAAATGTAATTATATTAAATTTTTTTTTTTTTGGTGAAGTGAATTTAAAGATTTTTATCGTATATTGGTGATAAAAAAATAAAAAAAAATTGACTTTGGTTTTGGTTTTTTGTTATCAATCGAACCATTGACTTTGGTTTTGGTTTTTTGTTATCAATCGAACCATTCGATCGATTATTGATCGATTGATTGTTGGAATGGAATTTCATTTTAATTGAATCTCCTTTTAAGTAATCAATATTAAATGTTCAAAAACTGTGCATATCTGCACATAAAATAAATACATAAAATGATAATAAAAATTAAGGATCATGATGATGATGATGGACTGAAGTTAACGGGAAGAGATAGTATTTTCTTATAATTATCTTCCAGTGATTTTTGTTGTTGTTGTTAAAATTGTGAATTTTTTTTTCGTATTCTTTCACATTCCAATATAATTTCAGACATAAAATCGTCGTTTTTTTTGGTTGATTTGTTTGTTATGATCTAATTTTTTATTTCATCAAGTTTTATGACATGAAACATAAAATGTTATTATTCTGTTTCTGGTTTGAAATCAAAGTGTAAAAGTTATTTTATTAGTTCAAAAATTGCAATGATTTGTAGTTTTTTTTGTTTCTGGAGAAGATAGAATTCTGTATGATGAACGTTGAAAAGCTAATGTTGTTGTATTTTCGAATTTATCATTCGACAGTTTATATCTTCTGGTTAGAATAAAAAAATTTTTTTTGCAATATACATAATCACTATTGCGAAATTTGGATTGTCTATCACGAGTTAACATTAATTTTTTGTTTAACAATTTAATAATCTTTTTTTTGGTTAAGTGTTTTTAATAATCAAAGAAATCTAAACGTGAACAAAAACACAATGCTCATATTATACAATTTATTTGGTTGTTGTTTTTGGTTGCTTCAAGTTGTAATCAATGTGAGTTTGATGTTCATCCCATAAGTTTTTTCATGTAAAAGACAATGTTTCTAAATTTTTAAAATATATCGATTCGGTTCTAATTTTCATCCGTTTTGGTTTAGAACTAATCAACTATGTAATTTTATAAACTAAACTAATAGGTCTCATACCAGAATAATTTTAAGAAGAAAACTCAACTTAGCATAGTAATCGATTAGTTGTTAACCATATTTTTAAACTCGCACTAAAACTAACATCAAATGAGTGTTATACTCATAAAACGTATTACATGAATCAGCTATTTTCAATCAATAATATTGTTCTGAATGAAATTTTAATTAAATAATAAGAAAACGGAAGAATTTATTTGATGTCGAAGAAATAGTTTTGGGTCAATACGAGTATTTAAAAAAAAATCGAGATACAGTTAATCATTATAGTACATATGATGTCTTATTATGAATATTTTTGCATAATGTATCATTTTATCATTCAAATTAAGGGGTCAAGCTTTTGTATCAGAAACGGAATATTTTTCTATGTTTTTATATTTTTGTATTTATAAATATAAATATTCATATTAAGAAGACATTGGTATATATTATGTGTATATATATATATATATATATATATATATATATATATATATATATATATATATATATATATATATATATATATTATTTATATATATATATATATATATATATATATATATATATATATATATATATATATATATATATATATATATATATATATAAATATATATATATATATATATATATATATATATATATATATATATATATATATATATATATATATATATATATATATATATATATATATATATATATATATATATATATATATATATATATATATATATATATATATATATATATATATATATATATATATATATATATATATATATATATGGGACGATCCACGTCAAACGATGGCTCAACATTTTTGTTATAATTTTTTCTTTGCAGTGAAACGTAGCGTTTAAGATTTTTTCAAAATGGCGCTTTTAAAATAGAGCGTTTTTTCCGAAATTTTTTAGCTAGCAACGGGGAAACTAATTACTAACAAGTACTGTTACTTTTAAAAAATTGATTGTTAATTTTAAAATGATTGGTGAAGCACTATTTTTAAAAATTAATATGATTATTACAAAAATTTTCAACATGGCGTCTTCTAAATGGCGCCAATTTCACCAAATTTTCGTTTTTTCAGGCAAAAGTGCTTATTTTACAATTCTACAGTATAAATATTATATTATAAGTTTCGAATAGTTGAAATATCCATATTTCAAATAAAATTGATAGTTATTCAAAATGGCCGATTTAAAATGGCGTCTTTTTTTGATCAAATTTACGGTTATATTAGCAAAAATCAGTTTTAAAAAAACTAATAGTCCAAAGATAAATATAATTTTTATTAGAACATTTAAAGAAATAAATATTTAATAAAAAATTAAAGAATTGAAACCTTTTTTCAAAATGACGGACTTATAAAGGTGCAAATTTTGTAAAATTCGACTTCTTTCACCGGACTACCGCTGCGACCAACATTTGGAGAGGTTTAAAAACACATGTGATGGCTCACAGTTTTTGTTATAATTTTTTATTTGCAATGACAAGTAGCGTTTAAGAATTTTTCAAAATTGTGCCTTCCAAATGGAGCGTTTATTCCGAAAGTTTTTGGAATCGAACGGGAAACTAATTACTAACAAGTACCGTTACTTTTAAAAAATAATTGTTAATTTTAAAATGATTGTAGAAGCACTGTCCTTAAAAATTAATATGATTAGTACAAAAAATTTCAACATGGCGCATTCTAAATGGCGCCAATTTCACAAAATTTGCATTTTTTCAGGTAAAAGTGCTTATTTTACAATTCTACAGCATAAATATTATATTTTATGTTTCAAATAGTTAAAACATCAATTCCTCAAATAAGTTTGATAGTTATTCAAAATAGCCGATTCAAAATGGCGTCTTCTTTTGATTAAATTTACGGTTATATTAGCCAAAATCAGTTTTAAAAAAACTAATTGTCCAAAGATAAATATAAGTTTTATTAGAACATTTAAAGAAGTCAATACTTAATAAAAAATTAAAAAATTGAAACCATTTTTCAAAATGTCGGACTTAAAATTTTTTGTAAAATTCGACTTCTTTCACCGGACTACCGCTGCGACCTAAATTTTATAGAGGTTTACAAAATCGTATGATGGCTCAAAATTTTTGTTATAATTTTTTCTTTGCAATGAAACATGGTGTCTTAGAATTTTTCAAAATGGCGCCTTCAAAACGGAGCGTTTATTCCGATATTTTTTAGCATCGAACGGGGAACTTAATTACTAATAAGTACTATTACTGTTAAAAAATTGATTTTTACTTTTAAAATGATTTGAGAAGCACTGTCCTTAAAAATCAATATGATTAGTAAAATATTTTCAACATGGCGACTTCCAAATGGCGCCAATTTTACCGAATTTGCATTTTTACAGGCAAAAGTGCTTATTTTAAAATTCCACAGCATAAATATTATATTTTAGGCTTCAAGTAGTTGAAACATCAATTTCTCAAATAAGTTCGATAGTTATTCAAAATGGCCGATTCAAAATGGCGTCTTTTTTTGATCAAATTTACGGTTATATTAGCACAAATCTAAAAAAACTAATTGTCCAAAGATAAATACAATTTTTATTAGAATAATTAAAGAAGTAAATCTATAATAATAAAACAAAGTGTTTGTCTGTCTGTGTGCGCTCTCGAGCGAAATCTGTAGCACACAGGAGTCTGAAATTTCGTCAGGAGAAGGCCATTAACAGGTACTGATGCACCTTGGAGCCGAAATCGGAGTCTGATTTTTGGATAAAATCGTAGATATTTTTAAATATCTCATAAAACAAGTAGATTTAAAAAATCATATACGAATTTTTGTAGGAAATTTAAATCTTTACAAAAAAAGTCCAAATCCTTTTTTTTCCTAAAACAGATAGTTCTCATGATATTTTGAAAAAAAACTAGTAAATTTTCGTAATTTGTAAAAAACATAAATAATAGAAATGACGAAAAAGTACTAATTTTCTTCTTATGCTATTCTTCTTCTAAAAAATAATCGTGACAAGAAAATTAGAACTTTTTCGTCAAAACTTTCATAATTTGTTTTACGTGTTTCGAAGAATTTCAAGTTTTATTTCAAAATATCATCAGAAATATATGTTTTAGGAAAAAAATGGCTTGGACCTTTTTTCAGTGAATTAAATTTACTTAAAAAAGATTATGTGATTTTTGTTTAAATCTGCATATTTTATGCGATATTTACGATTTTAACAAAAAATCAATAAAATTTTAAGTATGCTGTCAAAAAATTGAAAATTTAAAATTTGGTAATCTCATTTTGATGTTTGAAATCGATTTATTACGATGCTTCAATTCATTTGTTATTTTAGTTGAACTTAATTTCGGATAGTGATTAAACCTATTCCTTATTTAAATAATAAATTATGTGTTTCTTGACTACCTAAAAGACAAAGTCATGATTTTCAAATTTTTAAAACAAATTGCTGAATCTTGGTCCATCGAGCCGGCAATAAAATATTTTTATTATTTTTATTTTTTTTAATGCATACTGTTGAGTTCATTGTGCTTAGCTTTGGTGCCATATACAAAGCCTGCATGTGATTTTACGAACATCTGTTTATTTTAACCTTCGATGACTTTTACTGTTGATATAACCGATTTTGTTGATACGAAGTATTTATAATGCATTATGTAGCGGTTTGTTTAGCAATTATTTAAAATTGGAATTACGAGTGAATTTATTGATAGAGAGTAAGTCTTGAAGTTCATCATCAGCTTGCTGATTGCTGGCTTAAGCGTTTAGATCTAGACGAGCATGTTCAAGTTCTGCTGATTCGTGGATGCTTATGCAAATGACCAATTGTCGGCAACTACAATGTTAATTCCTTTGTGGAATGTCCATATGTCGAATGTCCGTTGAAAATTAAGTTATAAAATTGAGATAGCTGGCTTGATAAGAGATACGTTCTGTTTTGGATTCGATTATTATAGTCAAAGCTGTTTAATCTCTATAACATCCACGAAGAACCCTAAAATGCTTTATCGCAAGGACAATTGACAGAAGCTTTATATCAACGGCAGAATAATTAACTTCGTTTGTATCCTTGAAAAGAAAGACAATGGCTACCAGAAAACATTAGTCCGTTGTTGCAACACTATTCCGACGGCAATATTTAAGGTAATTTTCTATTAGCAAATGCAGGTTCGATGGTGGCGAATGAATCTTGACTTGATTTTGCACACGAAAAATCTTCAATATATTGGCTAGGTGTGTATAAAATGCTGCTAGCAGTTTTGTTAACCGTAAAATAAATCGGTGGTAATAATTCACCATTCCGTCAAAATGTCGAATTGTTTTCATGGATGTTGGTTGCAATTTGGCCAGCATTAAATTGTGCTTCAACATGAAAAAAAGTATATGTCAGGATGCTTCATCTCCATCGTTTTTAATTTAAAATTAAACGCATAACTTCTTTTATCATCTGTCACTGTGGTGTCTTCATCGTCACTACCCATGATTAATCAGTGTATTGAATTTCAAAAGTTTGAAGGTTTAGATAAATTAAATTAAACCAACTAGATAAATTAAATTATGTGGGAAGAGATTTCGTTTAATAATGAAGTGAAAAATGTGAGATTTGTTTTTTTTATGTAACGTTTATTAATATAATTTCACGTTTGTTAATATAGGTAAATCTGATTTAAAATTGCCCTAACCAAATCGATAAATTAATTATTTAAAAAAGAATTAAAAATTATAATATCACTTTGGGGTGACCATTTATGGGTTATTTTGTCCATATATAGTTTTTATTTTATTTTGTGTAGAGCAACAAATTTTAAATCAAAAATGCAATAGATTGTCCAAGGCAAGTGACACGCGCCCATATTTATTTTGAAAAATTCTATAAATTTTTCCGATTAAATTTCATTAAATATTTGACCAATCCACGTTCATTTATACAAGTATAGTATCACTAGCACTACTGTTAAACGTCTCTTATTTTGTTCATCAATTACAATTAATTCGATAATTGATCACATCCATTAAAATTCCACAATCCCTATCAAACGATCTGTCTAAATAAACTATTTGTACTTATGTATAAATATAAACATAAAACTTTCTAAACCTAAACGCCAACTATAACACATCTATCTTCATTAGCAAAAAAAAAAATTCACACCAATTTATCATTAAATTGCAAAGCTATTTTCTCACAAATCTCCTATTATTTTCTTAATCTTATATCAATCACATATTTTTTTATTCTTACAATTATCACAATCAACTTCTTCCATCATCATGATCATCAACAAACACCGTCAATTTAGTTTTTTGTTTATTGTTTCTATTGTTGTTAATATTATAAAATTCTTTTTATTATATTAATTTATTTATTTTAATATTTGTTTCTTCAGGACAGGTGAGCTGTAGAAAATATTATTTATTTAATTATTATATTATAAAGAAAAAAAAACTGTACTACTCTTTCTTACTTAAGAATTTTTTTTTATTTATTTTCAAAATATAATGACAATAGTAAAATAAATAGTTATATCTAATATAATAAACATTAAATTAACAATTGAACTTATTGTGTTTTAATACTAATGATAAGATAATAATTCTTAACGATATTTACAAGTGATCTTAAAAAAAATCAATAATCAATTTATAACAACTATAATTAAAGTTTTAAAAAAGGATATATCAAGTTACAATAATTGCTGATTGTTATAATTTTACTTGAAGTAAAGCATCGAATAGCTGTTAAAATTTTGTATCAAATTCAAACCGGTGAGTAAGATTAATTGCAAATATGATTATTTATGCTATATGAGATTAAAATAAGTGATAATAAATGTTTATGTTTTGTTAATAATTAATATTAACGCCCCAACACTGGTTTATTTTTATGGGGATATATCTCATTTTTGTGAAGACAATTTAGTCGTCTTTATGTCGTTTTAGCATTTTAATACCATGAAACATAACTTTATTTCAATATATTAAACATAATATATTAGTCATTTAATTTTTATGAATCTGTAATTCATAACTTTTCATAAAAATTAAACCAATGCTCATAGCCTTTCACCTTGACTTTGTTTGAAGTAAATAATAAAAAATTGTTGAAAAGATAAAAAACCATATCCATATATAAAACATAAAATTAAGAAAAAAAAAAAGAAAACAAAAAGCAGTTAAAGATAACACATTTATGAGATACGTTTTCCCAATAACGGATTTTGTGATGATTTAAAAAATAATTTTTTTATAGAAAATTTTATAAATATTTAGTTGTGCTATTTTTTTGTTCTAGAATAAAAAAAAATATAATAATAATAATGATAAAAAATTAATAAACAATAAGTGGTAATAATGTTATGTTATAGAGGAAAAAATAGAAAATACCTAGAATTCCAGATATGTTTACAGTGCATGAATACGGCATTCTTATTCGTTTAATGGTAGTTCGACATTGTCAACGGTTGATTTAGTTGGTTTTGTCACAGAAAATTCACAAAAGAAAACTAATTAATTCTAATATCCAGAACCTCTACCTCATCAGTGCCATAATTTGAATCCTTTGACAGAAACGCTGTTCAACTACGCCACCGAGGCGATTGTATTCCAAAATTGAAAGTTCTTCATTATTTATCTATTTAAGTTAAGATTTTCAACCAACGTTAGACTAGTCCTTCGTTGGTATTTCTTAGTCTAATTTTAACTCTACAAACTACGGTAACAGTTTTTAGATTACTTTCGCGAAAAATTTAGTGACAGGTAATTTAGGAAATGAAATTTTGTTCTCACTAAACAAGTTACTTGCGTATAGTAACAAGAAATCAAAATTATGTTATTTGAAAACATACGCTAAGCGCCAACGCAAAACAGTGTTAATAATATTCCTCAATTTTGTTTTTGATAATATGTTCAGTATCATCTTTTGAAACAAAGAATTAAGAAATGAAATTTTATTTAACCCTGAAATGATTATTTAATATGCGCAACAGTATAATTTTTTAAACATAAGCATAAATGTAACCCGTCACATTTTAGTAGTTTAAAAATTAGACCGAGAGCTTTATCAATAGGTCAAGGTCAAAATCTTAAGAAAGTTTTGCTTAAAATTTGATTTTACTGTTTACCGAACTGTAAACGCCACGTGAATTATATGAGAACATATATTTACAAAAATTAGTTTTCCTCAAGTATTTCAACAACTAATTTGTTCGTGTTCGGCATGGCGACTGTCGAGTACCCTAAACAGTTGCGCCTCTTTTCCATACTCTCCATGGTGTAGTTGAGAACATTTTTTTGCACCTCAAGGCTTCCCTTATTTAAGTTCTAGTTTAGTTTTGTTAAATGAAATTACCAACTGGACAGTGGACATGTTATAATTTTCTACCAAGAATTTATTTTGTCTTTCTCCAGTTTTGGTGGTATTATAAAACGTTAGACGTTTTATGCCGTGATGTGTAAAATAAAATAAAATACGAAGAAAACACGTTTTCAATTAATCAACAAAAAAAAATTCACTGTGGTCTTTGCCCAGGAAATATCTCTATTGAAAGTATTTTAGTACTTCATATTGGAAGAAGCAAAATTGTCACTCAAATGAAAATCAGACAAACTTATATATAAGAAATATAAAATAAAAAAAAATTTAAAATGGAAAGAATTAATAAATAAACAAAATAATATAACAAAAAAGAATTAATTCAGCAAGCTGATTGCTGATTTTCTTGTTGTTTTTATGTTAATATATTTGTACTTCAATTTGCTAAACAATTTATCCTTTATTTCTTCCTGTGATATTCAAACTTGACGTAATCTCTGTGAACCTCTGTTATACATATGCTGCATGTATATATAACTGTATATGTCAACGTATGATATATTTTCATTTTTCCCGAATATTTAATCCCAAAACAAATAATGATAGTTAGGCCAAATATTACTATCTTGCTCGTTTTCTAAACACTTTCTTTTTCTCACTAGCAATTACCACAACAATTTCCACTTCGCTCTATATTACGAGAAGGTTACCATGATACATTTAAATCACCACTACCCCAAAACATCTCATGTGTTTTTGTTTTCTATGACTATCTTATAAATGCACAAACAACGTTCTCACACCTGTAATGATATACGGGTTTAGTTTAATAATCGAGGCCACTATTCTAGATTTTTTTATTCAAATTCAAAAATTGACTTTTTTTATTGAAAAATTAAGAAATTCACTTATCAAGATCAAAAAAGCTAATTTATAAAACAATTATTCTTTTGAAATTCAAAAATGATGACTGACTTGATTGAATTTAACATTAAAAAAAAATCACTGATTCAATATCACGAAAAGACTGACCTATAAAAAATAATAATTAATTTTCCTTTTTCAAAATAAAATTATGACTGATCAAATATTCCCAAAATTATCGGTATTTTTATTTTAATTTAAGATAAAAACAAGAGAAAAAAGAATACATAATCAATTGTTTTGCGGTTTCTCATCCTCTTAAAACAATCAATACTATTATATCGATAAAAAAAACTTACACTTAGGGTCACCCAACACAAACTTTTGCAATCGTCGCATCATAAATGACAATCAAAACAAATATGAACCCACCAGTGAGAAAGATCTATTATCATCTTCGTTTGTTGTTGCCAATATACATGTAAGAGAACGTAGCAATTCTGGATTTTTATTTCAATTTTTACACAATGAAACATTTCAAAAGAGAAAATATTAAATTTAAACTTGCAATGTTTATATAAAAAAAAACATAATAATATGGGTCACCCGAATGTTTACATATGTAATAACAAAAATTCAATTAAACGGCAATATGGCTACGTACGTTATGCTTAATGATCGAATTTATATGTAAATTTGTGAGTTTATCATACAAATATAGTATTGTGTTTTGCGCTGTAGAATGATCCTTGTCTGTCAGATATGACTGCCAAGCATCAATCTCTTTTGCCAAACACTTTGCCCAGAATTTATGAGTTCTCTAACATTCTTGTATAAGATTATATGTTCATTCAAATGCGACATGTTGGGGCATAATAGTGGTTTTAACTTTCACATTACTTTCCTTGACTTGTTAAATATTCTCTTGAACAGCATTTCCCGAAATCTTGCAACAGTCTTTTTTAGGTTAATTGTCGTTGTTGGGTTGGAGTTAAATTACCCTTTGACAAGCTTGTACAGCCAATTATTCCCCAGAAAATAAAAAAATCTTTATTCGATTTCTTACTCTCACTGTCGCAACTGTGAATGCAAACAACGAGAATATTGATTCCTTCCAAATTATTTTAAGCAAATATGAATATCGACACTGGCGTCAGAGGATACATTGAAAAAAAAACAATTGCCAAATTTTGACATGCCTCAGTGAGCTCTGGATCAGGGTTTTCCGTTTAAATCACAATTGTTTCAAGAACTGAATTATTTATTAGACGTAAATTGAGTTTGTACTGCCATTACATCATAACAAATCGAGAAAAAAATCGCGTACAATTACTGACCAAATCACTGTTTCAAAAATTTAAACCAATAATTCTGCCACGGCAAACATAAAATTATAATGCACATAAAAAAATTTAATTTTGTTTTTTGTTTAAATTCTTTGGGTGAAGCTGATGATCTGGAAAAATTTTGGATAAAATTGTAGGAATATGGGAATGGAGCGCCTGACCATCTGTTTATTTGAAACATCAATATCTTTTAGTTATGTCATATGATTTCGATGGAACTTGGTGCATAAGCTTTTGGTATGATTGCACAAAGTTTTCAAAGCTTTTGGGCTAAGTTGAGCAAAGTGGAGTGGAACCTTCCATATAAATGTTTCAGTTTTGTCGTTTGATTTCAATGAAACTTGTTCAAAAAATCCTTAGTGTGATTTTCACCTTTATACAAATGTTTACATATTTGAAACTCTAATAAGTCTTGTCACTCGATTTTGATGGAACATGATACGTAAGCTTTTAGTACAGTTTCCCATATCTCTGAAAGCTTTTGGAAAAAATGAACAAACAGTGGCAAGGGCTACTGACCCAACTAGCAATCTTACTTTTCAATTTTGATTTATACTAGTTTAAGCTTCAATAAAGTTTCGCTAAAGCTACAAAGTGGAACCTATAAAGTTTCGATAGAACTTTTACAGAGAAGCTCTCCCCACCAGTCACCACTGGTTTCACTCCAAAGTAAATCTATATTAATTATTAGAAGCTTTACCAAAGTTAAGCTACACAATTCTAGATAAAGCTTCCCAAAAAAGTTATGGAAGTGATAGCTGTCATTAAGATTGAATTAGTTTCGGTTGTAACTGTTTAAAGTTCTTATAGAAGCACAGCTGTCATAGTCTAAAAATTGAATCAATATCCAGACTTTAGAAATTTTATTGAGACTGTTTTGCAAAAATTAAATATGTTAAACTGACTGAAACTATTGCTTCGACTATTTCAACTATAGGAGCTTATTCGAAATTGAATATGCGATGGTTATTTGGTTTTTGTCAGAATAGTATTGTGCATCCGGTGGATTGTTTTTAATGAACTATTTAGACATGGTTTGCGAAATACAAAATATTCTTTATTTAGAGTCTTGAAATAGCCAAAAAAATTAAGTCAACTATAAGAGTGAAATGGAGAAAATTAAAAAAATATTTGGCTTATTTTGGATTTTTGAGATCAATTAAACTCAAGTAAGTAAGGAAGTAATTGGAATATTTTCAATTCAAAGGTATGGTTTTGAAGTTTCTCAGAAAAAAACTACAATTCACATTTTTTGCGTGTTTCGGATCGGATTCGAACCTACCCTCGTCAGTGCCCGGCTCGAATCTATGGGCAGACACGCTATCGATTACGCCGTTGAGGCGATGACAATTTCAAAGTTGAAACTTCTTCATCACTTAATTATTTTTTACTTAAGTTGAATTTTTCCACTGTCATTAGACTCCATATTATGGAAATGCTTTTACATTATATGGGATTTTTTTGCATTAAATTTCTAGACAATACTTTGTGTGAATTCATAGAATGGGGAACATTTCTATTCTAATTAACATCCTAAGTCACGATTGTATAGTCATTATTGATTGTTTCCAATCAATGTGAAATCAATGGCTGACACTTGGTCAATTTGTAGTTCTATATGTATTAACATTAGATTACATTAAGGGAATTTTAAATTTATTTTGGATTTTTGAGATCAATTAAACTCAAGTAAGTAAGGAAGTAATTGGAATATTTTCAATTCAAAGGTATGGTTTTGAAGTTTCTCAGAAAAAAACTACAATTCACATTTTTTGCGTGTTTCGGATCGGATTCGAACCTACCCTCGTCAGTGCCCGGCTCGAATCTTTGGGCAGACACGCTATCGATTACGCCGTTGAGGCGATGACAATTTCAAAGTTGAAACTTCTTCATCACTTAATTATTTTTTACTTAAGTTGAATTTTTCCACTGTCATTAGACTCCATATTATGGAAATGCTTTTACATTATATGGGATTTTTTTGCATTAAATTTCTAGACAATACTTTGTGTGAATTCATAGAACGGGGGAACATTTCTATTCTAATTAACATCCTAAGTCACGATTGTATAGTCATTATTGATTGTTTCCAATCAATGTGAAATCAATGGCTGACACTTGGTCAATTTGTAGTTCTATATGTATTAACATTAGATTACATTAAGGGAATTTTAAATTTATTTTGGATTTTTGAGATCAATTAAACTCAAGTAAGTAAGGAAGTAATTGGAATATTTTCAATTCAAAGGTATGGTTTTGAAGTTTCTCAGAAAAAAACTACAATTCACATTTTTTGCGTGTTTCGGATCGGATTCGAACCTACCCTCGTCAGTGCCCGGCTCGAATCTTTGGGCAGACACGCTATCGATTACGCCGTTGAGGCGATGACAATTTCAAAGTTGAAACTTCTTCATCACTTAATTATTTTTTACTTAAGTTGAATTTTTCCACTGTCATTAGACTCCATATTATGGAAATGCTTTTACATTATATGGGATTTTTTTGCATTAAATTTCTAGACAATACTTTGTGTGAATTCATAGAATGGGGAACATTTCTATTCTAATTAACATCCTAAGTCACGATTGTATAGTCATTATTGATTGTTTCCAATCAATGTGAAATCAATGGCTGACACTTGGTCAATTTGTAGTTCTATATGTATTAACATTAGATTACATTAAGGGAATTTTAAATTTATTTTGGATTTTTGAGATCAATTAAACTCAAGTAAGTAAGGAAGTAATTGGAATATTTTCAATTCAAAGGTATGGTTTTGAAGTTTCTCAGAAAAAAACTACAATTCACATTTTTTGCGTGTTTCGGATCGGATTCGAACCTACCCTCGTCAGTGCCCGGCTCGAATCTTTGGGCAGACACGCTATCGATTACGCCGTTGAGGCGATGACAATTTCAAAGTTGAAACTTCTTCATCACTTAATTATTTTTTACTTAAGTTGAATTTTTCCACTGTCATTAGACTCCATATTATGGAAATGCTTTTACATTATATGGGATTTTTTTGCATTAAATTTCTAGACAATACTTTGTGTGAATTCATAGAATGGGGAACATTTCTATTCTAATTAACATCCTAAGTCACGATTGTATAGTCATTATTGATTGTTTCCAATCAATGTGAAATCAATGGCTGACACTTGGTCAATTTGTAGTTCTATATGTATTAACATTAGATTACATTAAGGGAATTTTAAATTTATTTTGGATTTTTGAGATCAATTAAACTCAAGTAAGTAAGGAAGTAATTGGAATATTTTCAATTCAAAGGTATGGTTTTGAAGTTTCTCAGAAAAAAACTACAATTCACATTTTTTGCGTGTTTCGGATCGGATTCGAACCTACCCTCGTCAGTGCCCGGCTCGAATCTTTGGGCAGACACGCTATCGATTACGCCGTTGAGGCGATGACAATTTCAAAGTTGAAACTTCTTCATCACTTAATTATTTTTTACTTAAGTTGAATTTTTCCACTGTCATTAGACTCCATATTATGGAAATGCTTTTACATTATATGGGATTTTTTTGCATTAAATTTCTAGACAATACTTTGTGTGAATTCATAGAATGGGGAACATTTCTATTCTAATTAACATCCTAAGTCACGATTGTATAGTCATTATTGATTGTTTCCAATCAATGTGAAATCAATGGCTGACACTTGGTCAATTTGTAGTTCTATATGTATTAACATTAGATTACATTAAGGGAATTTTAAATTTATTTTGGATTTTTGAGATCAATTAAACTCAAGTAAGTAAGGAAGTAATTGGAATATTTTCAATTCAAAGGTATGGTTTTGAAGTTTCTCAGAAAAAAACTACAATTCACATTTTTTGCGTGTTTCGGATCGGATTCGAACCTACCCTCGTCAGTGCCCGGCTCGAATCTTTGGGCAGACACGCTATCGATTACGCCGTTGAGGCGATGACAATTTCAAAGTTGAAACTTCTTCATCACTTAATTATTTTTTACTTAAGTTGAATTTTTCCACTGTCATTAGAAATTTAATGCAAAAAAAATCCCATATAATGTAAAAGCATTTCCATAATATGGAGTCTAATGACAGTGGAAAAATTCAACTTAAGTAAAAAATAATTAAGTGATGAAGAAGTTTCAACTTTGAAATTGTCATCGCCTCAACGGCGTAATCGATAGCGTGTCTGCCCAAAGATTCGAGCCGGGCACTGACGAGGGTAGGTTCGAATCCGATCCGAAACACGCAAAAAATGTGAATTGTAGTTTTTTTCTGAGAAACTTCAAAACCATACCTTTGAATTGAAAATATTCCAATTACTTCCTTACTTACTTGAGTTTAATTGATCTCAAAAATCCAAAATAAATTTAAAATTCCCTTAATGTAATCTAATGTTAATACATATAGAACTACAAATTGACCAAGTGTCAGCCATTGATTTCACATTGATTGGAAACAATCAATAATGACTATACAATCGTGACTTAGGATGTTAATTAGAATAGAAATATTCCCCATTCTATGAATTCACACAAAGTATTGTCTAGAAATTTAATGCAAAAAAATCCCATATATTTGGCTTAGTTTTATGAATAATTCTGGTTTTTTGTGACCAATTAAACTCAAGTAACTAAGGAATTAATTTGAATTTTTCCTATTCAAAGTTATGGTTGAAAATATCTCAGAAAAAAACTATGTTTTCCTCTTTTACGTGTTTCGGTTGGAATTCGAACTCGTAACCTCATCAGTGCCAACACAACGAGTTCAATTCCTTTGGCAGACACGTTTAACCACTACGCCACCAATGCGATGATATTTCTAAGTTGAAACTTCATCATCAGTTATCTTACTTAAGTTGAATTTCTCAATATTCAGCTAGATATAATTTTTTTTATTTTTATTTTATTCATTTTTGAATGAAGATTTTTTTGCATAGAATTTTCTTGACAGTACTATTGTGTGAATTCATAGGATGTGTAATATTTCTATTATAGTCAAAATTCTAAGTCACGAGTGTTTAGTCATTATTGATTGTTTCCAATCAATGCGAAAATCAATGATCGACACTTGGTCAATTATTGTTATTGTCATTGTTATTGTCAATTACTGTTATTGCCAACATTTTGGGGAATTTTATTTATGCAGGTTTTTTGTGAGCAATAAAACTCAAGTAACTGAGGAATTAATTTGAGTTTTTCCAATTCAAAGGTATGGTTGGAAATATTATAAATAATGTTATACTGTTCTAATATTCTAATGCTAGAATGCTAGTTGGGGAACCCATGTTGAAATTTCAATAATTTTAAGTCATGTCATTTTATTTTGATGAAACTTGGTACATAAGATTTTCTAACTATCTATCTGTAATTTCTGTGATAGAAATATCTATCTATGCTAATTACATTTTGTTTAGACAACCACGGGCATATCTTGATCCGGCTCGAAGGACCATGCTTAGATTGATATAAAGTGCACTGTATGGTTTGTGTTTGTTTTATTGCACAAGTAATAATTAATTTTAAGAATTATAATATAAAAATTATATTATAATACAAATAAAATTAAAAGAAGGTAATAGATTTGATGTTAATATTTCGTAATTTTAAAGAACTTTTATAAGGTTTATTCTGTTAAGCGTGTGTCTAAACATGCTTGGTTTCAATTAAATTAAAATGCGCATACTTTTAAATCATTCAACGATTCATCGAACCAACCAATATTTTAATAGTGAGAGAAGCATATATATGTGTGATTGGGATTGCAATTGTAAACGATGCGTCCATTTTGTCGCTATTTTTTAAATGGTACAATTTATAAGACAAAAATTCAAAAAGTCATACATTTAGACTTATATGTAGAATATAATGTGTTTTTTTATTATGAAACAATAAATTTAAATATCGGTAAACTGGCATAGAACAAGGCAAACCAAACAGAACAACGCAAACCATTAATTAAATACAATTATTTTTTTAAATTAGTTTATCAAAGTGTCCGTTTGTTTTTTGTATTTGTTTTTATTACCTTCACTAAAAACTTTCATCTCGGTTGTTATTCAGATATTTGTTGTATACATTACAGCCTCTATGTTTACTCTCAAATATAATAAAATAGCTTCTAATTATTCGGGATTTGTGAGCAATTAACTTAAGCTTAACTCAGGAAATAGTTAAACTCAAAGGTATGGTTGGATGTTTCTGATAGAAAAACCGCCATTTTCGCCACGCCACAAAAAACGCTTACTTTCGCCAACCGCGTTTCGATCGGGCTTCTAACCTATGCCTTATCAGTGCTATGATTCGATTATTGGCATGAGTTTCGGTTTCAATTTTCTAAAGATCATCGGCAGAGATCCAATACGGTAATACATTGATTATTATTTTTTTTTCTTAAGCGAATTTCTTCTGATGACTTTTTTCTGCTGTTTTCCTTTAGATAGTTTTGGGCTGGTCTCATACTTCTTAAGTGTTTTACGAAATAGCAGTTTTTGAAGAGAATTAATTTTCTCGTTCATTTTATCTCGTTCACAAATACTAAAGATTACGGTTAAGTGCCTACAAGTTCAGATCTGCTTTTTCCTCAATAATTCAATATTTTGAAATACGAGTGAAAAATAAAATATGTTTACTCCAATCGGTAGTTCTTGAAACCCTTATTTGCCGATTGCAATACCATAAAACTGCGTTTGGCTAACGCACATTTAAGCCACATTTTATACCTCTTTATGATATTCTTTATGATTTAATATTTTTACACTATAGGGTCACCATTTGTGAGTTTGATGCAACTGCGTATGTTTTAACTTAAATTATTCTGTGACTTCAAAAAACTTGGCAATATGAGTAGCGTTTATCATAGCTAACAGATTCCTTAACCTACAGTTTAGTACAGAACAATAATTTTTTAAAATTTCAATAGGCTTCGATCTACGTTTGAACAACTTTTAGAACTAATGAAGATTAAGTTAATATTACGTTTTGCAGTATAATTGTTGATTTATATCCCAACCATACCTTGAGATCTGCGATATGATGTAAAAAATTATGTGAGTTATTATCCAATGTCCAACCTTTTCACCTAAATTCATTAAACTCAATCTTATTTGTATATATTGTTGAAAACATTGTGATATCCGAATTTTAAGTTCTACTGATAATCTGTTTCATGAGATTGATGTTTAACTTTTGTTTAATTACAAGTCACACCCAACCCATTTTCACAAATTGGATAGAAGTTAATAGAGTTGTAACTCCTTTCTTTGCTATTCTTGTTCATTAACTCACGTTTTTCATTTTAATTAATCAGATCACGATTTTGTCTTAATTTAATTTATTTCATAAAAATTTCTAAAAATTAATACCTAAGGATATTTGTCTGTAAATTTTGATAGATTTTATTGATTTGAGACATGAGCGTTAATAAATTTATATAGATCTAACCTTAAGAGGTTGTATTAAATTGTTTGTGGGAATCATTTTCAAACTATATCAAGTATAGGTTTATATTTAAAAATACCAATTAAATTTAAAAAAAAATCATGACTTTAACAAAACGAAAAAAAAGGTTTTTGTATTATGGATTTTACTTTTTATTTTAATGTTATTCGAGCGGCAAACATAACCTATCCTAATACAATACAACACTTCTTAAATTACAAATCAATCAAATTTTTTTTGGTTCTTATTTTCTTTCTTCTTGTTTAAATATGAAATTTAAAGAACGATGTTTCCAATTGTTAAATTATATTGAAATAAATATATGTATATTAATAAAAACATTCGTTATTATAGTTGGTAGAGTAGATTAGTGCTGTAAGTTAAAATGGTTTGGTTTTCCGAATATTTGTTTTCTACGATTTTAAAATTAAACTTTTATTTGTATGGTTACCAATTTTCTTTAAATTACTTCGGTCTGAAAGACCTAAGTATTATATTCATGAGCTCAAAGTGAAATTCTTACCCCCACTTTTTTTGACATTTCTCGACGTTTTAGGATTTCCTGATTCTAAAAAAGCAAAAAAAAAATTTTTGTCTGTCTGCCGGCTGTCCGTCTGCCGTCATTACCTACGCTGCAGGGAAAACCGCTAGAGGGATTTCAAAAATTTTTTTTTGTAAAAATAGGTATACTGGGTATACTAAAAATAGGTATAGGACGCTGTGTTCGATAACTGTACCGGAAGTGTGTCAAAAAAATCATTATGTTTGTCAAAAATAGCAAATTTTCATATTTTTGGCTTAAAAAACGTTCATTTTAAGTGATTACGAGTAGGAACATTAAATTTGGAGAAATCTTGATTGTAGGGATTGGTATGTGAGATCAAAAACTAGATTATTGCATTATAAGTTTGTCAAAAACTGTTGTCAAGTGTGTCAAAAGAAAAATTTTTATTTATTTTTTTACCTAATTTTTTGGAAAAAAAATAAAATTAATTGTTTGTTTGAAATGAGATTTTATTATTAT
This sequence comes from Diogma glabrata, assembly GCA_963693315.1. Lineage (NCBI taxonomy): Eukaryota > Metazoa > Arthropoda > Insecta > Diptera > Cylindrotomidae > Diogma > Diogma glabrata. The sequence continues at coordinate 247,616,228 of OY856188.1, read as the reverse complement.
TATTGAGAATTATGGCATTATAGGTTTGTCAAAAAAATGTTGTCAAGTGTGTCAAAAGAGAGATTTTTTGTTATTTTTACCCAATTTTTTGGAAAAATAAAATTGTTTGTTTGAAATGAAATTTTATTATTATTATTGAGAATTATGGCGAATTATAAGTTTGTCAAAAAAATGTTGTCAAGTGTATCAAAAAATAATTTCATTTATTTTTTAGCTAATTTTTTGGAAAAAAAATGTAACTGTTTTTATGACGTAAATGTAATTTTAAATGAAATTGGGACATGGAAATTTTTGAATTTGTTATAGTTTTGGAAATATTATTGGAATTTTGAAAAAGTTTGCATTTTTGATTTTGTAATAATTTTAGCATTATTTTTAGAATTTCGGAAAAAAGTTTTAATTTTTGATTTCGTAAGAATTTTTTGAATAGTTTTAGAATTTTGAAAAATTTTTAATTTTTGATTTTATTATAATTTTTGGAATTTTGAAAACATTTTCAATTTTTGATTTTGTAATAATTTTTGCAATATTCTTAGAATTTTGGAAAAAGTTTGAATTTTTAAGAATTTTTGGATTATTAGTGGAATTTAGAAAAAGTTTCAATATTTGATTCCATTCTAATTTTTGGAATATTTTTGGAATTTTGAAAAAGGTTTCAATTTTTGATTTTGTTATAATTTTTGCAATATTTTTAGAATTTTGAAAAAAATAGAATTTTTGAATTTTATATATATATATATATATATATATATATATATATATATATATATATATATATATATATATATATATATATATATATATATATATATATATATATATATATATATATAAATATATATATATATATATATATATATATATATATATATATATATATATATATATATATATATATATATATATATATATATATATACAGGGTGAGTTTTTTAAAAAAATGCCAGGCTTTTATCTCGAGAACCATGCTAGATGGGACAAAATAACCCTAGGTAATATTTGTTAAGCGTCGAGGGGGACGTCCAATGGTAATATTGAATGACCTTGAAACTCATAAGTATTGGAGATATATGCCAAAATAGGTTTTTTTTAAATTAGAACCTATACATTTAATATTTTTTTTTAATTAAATAAATCAAACTACACACTTTTTGCTTACAAAATTTTTTTGTAAAGTGTACGATTTTGTAGATATGATGAAAATTGATTTGCACTAAAGCAAACGTGTCTGCGCTAAGTTCTTCAGAAAAAAAATAAAATTTCAATAAATCAAAAAAAAACAACGAAAATCAATTTCACGCAGTAGACCACGATGCAATAATATTTAAATTAATGAATGATTTTCATTGTTTTTTTTTAATTTATCGAAATTTTATTTTTTTTCTGAAGAACTTAGCGAAGACACGTTTGCTTTAGTGCAAATCAATTTTCGTCATATCTACAAAATCGTACACTTTACAAAAAAATTTTGTAAGCAAAAAGTGTGTAGTTTGATTTACTTAATTAAAAAAAAATATTAAATGTATAGGTTCTAATTTAAAAAAAACCTATTTTGGCATATATCTCCAATACTTATGAGTTTCAAGGTCATTCAATATTACCATTGAACGTCACCCTCGACGCTTAACAAATATCATCTTGGGTTATTTTGTCCCATCTAGCACGGTTCTCGAGATAAAAGCCAGGCATTTTTTAAAAAACTCACCCTGTATATATATATATATATATATATATATATATATATATATATATATATATATATATATATATATATATATATATATATATATATATATATATATATATATATATATATATATATATATAAATCGACCACTTTTGACCCGACCCCTCTCGATTTGGTTGAAACTTTTTTATCTTTTTGTACCCCAGTAATTATATGTTTTACAGTTTTTTTTTAAATTTTTCACCAAACCCTAAAAATGTTATGAATTTTTTAATAAAATAGCTGTTTATCTCTCAAATACCCATGGTTTTGTCAAAAATTCCTTAAAAGCGACGCGCTTTTTTTTGACATTGTTGTAATTAAATGTAGTTTTTAGGAAAAAAAACAAAAAAAATTTTCGATGTCTTTTTTCATGCAATTTTTTAGTTTTTTGAGAAAAAACATCAATTTTTCAAAAAGCGACACTTTTCATTTTTTTTATTTGTTTTTATTTTTTAACTTTGAATTATTCTTTAGTTAATGCCGTTAGAACTAGAGTGGGCCGACTTCGCTTTCTATTTTATTTTTTAATTAAAAAAATTGTTGTTTTTATTTATTTATATATATGGGACGATCCACCTCAAACGGGCCACTGCTGCGACCGAAATTGGGGGTGGTTTAAAAAAACGTGAGATGGTTCAAAATTTTTGTATTGAAGTATTCTTTCTAATAACAGGTAACGTTTTAGAATTTTTCAAAATGATGGGGTCAAAGTGAAGGGTTAATCTCGACATATTTCAACATCGTACGTGGAAGCTAGTTACTAACACGTAATAAAAACTTTTAGAAATAGATTGTTAATTTAAAAATGATTGTACGAGTACGATATTTAAAAATTTATATAATTGATTAAAAAAAATATAAATGGTGACTTCTAAATGGCTCCAACTCATCAAATTTGCATTTTTACTAACAAAAGAAGCTTATATTTTACCCTTCTACGGCTTGAAAACTATCTTTTAGGTTTTTAAATAGTTGTAACATCAATTTATCAATTAATTTCAATTATTATTTAAAATGGCCGAAGCACAATACAGTTCTTCTTAAAAAAAATCAACTTTAGACAAAAAACAAAAAGAAACCTTGGAAAAGTAAAAAATAACTCAATTATGACTTTAGAGATAAAAATACATATAGTAGAATTTTTTTGCCAGCGAACACAAAATTTGTTTGTTATGCGCATATTGTTTGCACATGCGCATGCACATGCGCAAATTGTTTGCACATTCAGTGTCTCGATTAAAATATTAAAAAAAACTATTGGGGTCCCATTGAAATGGACAAAAAAAACGCATAAAAATTAATAAATTACTATTGAAATTCAACCAATTATATTAGAAAACCAAAAACTAGTAAAAATATTAATGATTTTGTAGGCAATGTAACAAAATTTTGATAATTAAAAATAATTATAATAAAACTAACGACGCCTATGGAAACAAATATCACAACAAACAAATGGTACGAACTAGAAGTAGAAATTTAATAAATATAATTGTTTTGAAAACAAATTTATCCCAAAATAAATAATACATCTCTGTTTTACTTTTTGTCTCATCTATTTGTCTCTTGCTGCGTCCTAGCTGTCAAAAATTCGCTGGCAAAAAAATTTTACTATACGTGTTTGTTTTGTTTTTTACGAAATTCGTTTAATTTTTACAAAAAGTTTATTTTTGGACATATACCAAAAAAAATCAAAAATGATGATATTTTGCGCCAGCCATTTTGAATAATTATTGATATTCTTTGAAAAATTGTTGTTACAACTATTTAAAAACCTAAATGATAGTTTTCATGCCGTAGAATGGTAAAAAATAAACGTTTTCGGTAGTAAAAATTCAAATTTGATGAGTTGGCGCCATTTTGAGGCCACCATTTTTAATTTTTTTATAAATTATATAAATTTTTAAATATCGTACTCCTACAATCATTTTTAAATTAACAATCTATTTCTAAAAATTTTTATTACGTGTTAGTAACTAGCTTCCACGTACGATGTTGAAATATGTCGAGATTAACCCTTCACTTTGACCCCATCATTTTGAAAAATTTTAAAACGTTACCTGTCATTAGAAAGAATACTTCAATACAAAAATTTTGAACCATCTCACGTTTTTTTAAACCACCCCCAATTTCGGTCGCAGCAGTGGCCCGTTTGAGGTGGATCGCCCCATATACCGGGTGATTTTTTTAACCTGAAACTTTCAAATATCTCGAAAAATAAGCACTCTACGGAAAAAATGTCCACGTTCAAAATTTAATCATGCCGTTGGGGAAATACATTAGAGCAAAAAAATAGTCTCCCACCGCCCTCTTTGTAGGTGAGCGGGGGTAGCTTTGAATCTAAAATAGGAATCCCAATTTTTTATTGCAGATACGGATTCTACGGCTGAAAGTACGTACAATTTGACTAAAAATTTTGTTCGATTCATGATAGATGTAAATTGGCCTGCCAGATCACCAGATCTTACTTCGCCAGATTTCTTCTTGTAGGGCTATCTCAAAGAGAAAGTTTACAAACAAGAACCAACAACACGTGCGAATATGATTGGGCGAATCAAACTTGCTTGTGCCGAAATTCAAGCAGACACACTTCTCAGTTGTGTACAGTCATTTGAAGAGCGGATTAATAAGTGCATTGAAGTCGAAGGCCATCATTTTGAACACCTATTTTTAGCTAAAATTTGTTTATTCACCAGCCATTTACATTAATAAACTTTTTACAATGAAAACGTGATATTTTTTATTTCATTTTTCATTTTTTATTAAACGTGATATTATGTATTACAAAATCGTAGGCATATGTTCTTAGTAAAAGAAATCGAAAAAATTGAATTTCGTCGATTATAGCGCCATCTATCATGAATCGAACAAATTTTTTTAGTCAAATCGTACGTACTTTTAGCCGTAAAATCCGTATCTGCAATAAAAAATTGGGGTTCCTATTTTAGATTCAAAGTTACCTCCGCCCACCTACAAAGAGGGGGGATGAGGGACTATTTTTTTGCACTAATGTGTTTCCCCCGCAGAATGATTAAATTTTGAACATGGACATTTTTTCCGTAGAGTGCTTATTTTTCGAGATATTTAAAAGTTTCAGGTTAAAAAAATCACTCTGTATATAAATAAATAAAAACAACAATTTTTTTAATTAAAAAATAAAATAGAAAGCGAAGTCGGCCCACTCTAGTTCGAACGGCATTAACTAAAAAATAATTCAAAGTTAAAAAATAAAAAAAAATAAAAAAAATGAAAAGTGTCGCTTTTTGAAAAATTGATGTTTTGCCTCAAAAAACTAAAAAATTGCATGAAAAAAGACATCGACAATTTTTTTTGTTTTTTTTCCTAAAAACTACATTTAATTACAACAATGTCGAAAAAAAGCGCGTCGCTTTTAAGGAATTTTTGACAAAACCATGGGCATTTGAAAGATAAATAGCTATTTTATTAAAAACTTCATAACATTTTTTGGGTTTGGGAAAAAATTTTTAAAAAAACTGTAAAACATATAATTACTGGGGTACACAAAGATAATAAAGTTTCAACCAAATCGAGAGGGGTCGGGTCAAAAGTGGTCGATTTGACGTGGAATACCCCATATATATATATATATATATATATATATATATATATATATATATATATATATATATATATATATATATATATATATATATATATATATATATATATATATATATATATATATATATATATATATATATATATATATATATATATATATATATATATATATATATATATATATATATATATATATATATATATATATATATATATATATATATATATATATATATATATATATATATATATATATATATATATATATATATATATATATATATATATATATATATATATATATATATATATATATATATATATATATATATATATATATATATATATATATATATATATATATATATATATATATATATATATAGAATTTTGAAAAAAGTTCCATTTTTTGATTTTGTAAGAATTTTTGGAATATTTTTAGAATTTTGAAAAATTTTAAATTTTTGATTTTATTATAATTTTGAAAAAAGCTTTAATTATTGATTTTGTAATAATTTTTGCAATATTTTTAGAATTTTGGAAAAGTTTGAATTTTTAAGAATTTTCGGAGTATTATCGGAATTTAGAAAAAGTTTGAATATTTGATTTCATTCTTGTTTTTGGAATATTTTTGGAATTTTGAAAAAGTTTGATTTTATTTAATTTAACAATATTTTTGGAATTTTGATTATAATTTTCCGGCAACGTATTGATGTTTCGGGTTAGTTTTGTAATAAATTTTTAAACAGATATAAAAAATACTTGTACTTTAACAAAGAGTTATGTTTGATATACATCGCTGCCCAAATCTAAAAACCATGTCCTCGTGAAAGTTTTTTGCCGAAAACTGTATCAAAATCCAAGATTTTATTAAGAGTTTAGCAATGGATCTAACCATTATGTAGTTTAGAATTCTAAGACACTAGAAATGAATGTATTCAATTGAATAGAATGAAAAATTGCTTTGAAAAGTGAAAGATCCGTAACAAAAGTTTTATCTCAATTCCGGTCGGTTCGGGGAATCGAACCGGCGTCCCTCTGATCAAAGTTTATATGGTTAACCATTTAACCAACTCGACCAGCGACGAGATAAAATTTTGTTTTTGGACGATCGACTTAACATCACAATTATTTAATTCATTTTTAATGTCAATTTTTGTCTTATTTATTTATTCTACGAACACGTTTTACCGTTCTTCATACCTCAACTAAGTTGACATTGAATGAAGAACATTATGGATCTACGAATATGGGAGACAAATCCCAACTAGTGGAGAATGGCCACTAACCAATTTAAATTCAAGTTCTTGAATTTAAATTGGTTAGTGGCCATTCTCCACTAGTTGGGATTTGTCTCCCATATTCGTAGATCCATAATGTTCTTCATTCAATGTCAACTTAGTTGAGGTATGAAGAACGGTAAAACGTGTTCGTAGAATAAATAAATAAGACAAAAATTGACATTAAAAATGAATTAAATAATTGTGATGTTAAGTCGATCGTCCAAAAACAAAATTTTATCTCGTCGCTGGTCGAGTTGGTTAAATGGTTAACCATATAAACTTTGATCAGAGGGACGCCGGTTCGATTCCCCGAACCGACCGGAATTGAGATAAAACTTTTGTTACGGATCTTTCACTTTTCAAAGCAATTTTTCATTCTATTCAATTGAATACATTCATTTCTAGTGTCTTAGAATTCTATATCAAAATCCTTTACCCAGACCGAAGTCTTGATATCTCAGAGCTGTGACATTTCAGTCCCTCCATATTTTCAAGTTTAAAGTGTGGGGTGGGGTAGTTTTGTAAGGCTATCTTAGTTTACTAAGAAAAAAAATAATTAAAAATATATTTGTCAAAATAAAATTCATAAGAGTTTCATATTTTTTAAAATATAGGACCGCCTTTTAGTTATTCGAACCGAAATACGTTTTTCGTTTTGGTATCTTCTTTTTTCTTTACGATCGCTTCCTTCGTTCTTTGGCGTATGCTTATTATGAACGTAAGAAGTTTGTCACGGGTGTAAAATCCTCGCCGAATTCAGTCCCATGGTATTGACATATGATATATAATAACGGTCGACGTAAGATATAATAACAGTGAAATATCACTAGCCAAAGCGATATCTTAGTGGTGGTGGCGGAAGAACTCTATATAATCAACAGTAGCACTCTCATAGTTTTAGTCATTGAGGAATACATTGCAATACATAATCAAGGAATATGGTACTAGCTGGAGTATTGGCTACCGAGTTTTAGTAGTGTTCATCCAAATTTGTCAACAACAACAACAGTAAATCAATTTAATTTACGGTACCTTTTTTTATTGAAATAAAAATTTTTAAATACAATTTTTCTCTTTCTTTCAGTATCTTTCTCAGTTCTTAATAATTTCAATAATGTTACATCGTCTTATTTTTAACAAAAAATACTTAAAAAGCTTGTTGTAGCCCATAACACAATTTTGAAAAGTGTTTGTATTGTGCATTAATAGTGCATATTACAAGATCTCCATGCACAAAATTGTCCATAACACATGTCGTAAAATGACTTAGCATATGACTTTCATAAAAATTGATGAATTTTATTTTATTTTCATCCAAAATTATGTGCGAAAGAAATTTTTTTGTGAAAGTTAATAAGAACATTTACAACAAACAAGTGCACGTTTGATAATAATAAATTTTAGTGATTCAAAAAAATTATTATATTTATTTAATATTTTTTGTCTGTCCTTTTTTATTCAGAAAATTATGAAAAATTAATATTATTTGTTATATATATAAGACAAATATTTAAAGTTTTTGAAATCTTATTCTTTAAATTTGATTTGATTTCACTTGAATCCAGAAGAAAGTTAGCTGCCGCACTTTTTGATTTTGATCTAGTAAGAGGTAATATAAGATGTCCAGATTTGTGGGATAAAATGTTGTTATGTGATTTCCATTGAAAAAGAAAATAAAAAATGTGCGTCCAGGACATCAGAACGTATTTTGTTGTGTAATATTGGTCTTAAAAGATTATCTTGTGTTGTTGTGACACATATTATTTCAACTCAAAAACACATTTTATTAAAAAAAAATTGAATCACTGAAATGTTCTTAAAAATCAAAATTCAAAAATTTTTTTCAACGAAAAATAAAACATATTCACCTCTTTCCTGATTTTCACCTCTTTCACCTCTTGCCTGATAAATTTAATAAGAAAAATATTTTCGTGAAAAATCGTTCATTCAGCAACGAAAGTAATTAATTCGATAAATTAATAGTTTTTTAATACTTTAACACTCCTTCTTTTAATGTGCCATGCTCATTCCAAATTCTTTTTCAATTCCAGGTTCCAATTTTGAAATTCTCGTTTATTGTTCTTTTTTACCTTTTGTGAATGATCTACCTGTTTGTCCTATATTGTATTTGGTACAATGTATGCATGTTATGTTATAACAATTATTCCGATGTCTGGTAGATATTTTTGTTCCTGATTTTAATATTTTATTATTGTTTTAGTGAGCTATATCAATTCCTGAAATCAGATCAAACTAGATTTATTGTTTGATAAACTGATATCAAGCTATTGATGCATTTTATATGCCATATGTTACAATCAGCCTTGGGAACAGAAAAAAATTTTGTTGATACCTGAACAGATAAAAATATATCAACCAACCCTACTCAAATCAATAATGCATAATAATGCAAAATTGCATTATTATATTAAATTAATTTTCGTTATAATAACTTTATATAATTGTTAACGCAGCAAAAATTGCTTATTTAAAGAAAATGAATTACCATAAATAAATAAAAATTATTTTAACATTAAACCAAATAATATGTTATTTTTCTTCATCATACAAATCTTCCAGTAAAGCTAACTGTCCAGCCCCCACCAGTGAAAAGCGGGTTAGCTATTATTGAAGGTTTGTACAATTTTCTCCAATGAAGTCCGTCATAATATTACCTACGATATATCATTATTCAACATTTCATAAAATCTTAATAATAATTAACATTTAAGAATTAAATTACTTAGAATTCGTAATTAAACTTAATTTTTATTTCGAAGAAAAATGTGAAATTAATCATTAAAAATATTTAATTCACACTAATTAACAGAATTTTGAAATGACAAGGAACAAATATTTAAATGTTTTGTTATATTGTATTCAGGTGAAATTATTTTATCTATCGTTGCGCGTGAGGCGTTTTTTTCTTAGTTTTTTTCTATTAACTGTTTGTAAAAATGTATGGTTAACATAATGCAAGTACATACGTGAGTGATTTTTTTACGAGCTAATAATAATTTTATGGGAAATTGTGGTCGTGTTGTATAACACTTATAGTAAAAATTTTTATTATCTTATTAGCAATAGGGAGAATAGTAGATTCTTGTATGAGTTGAGAATGATGGCAATTCTTCACGAGGATAAAGTTTCATCATCCGTGTGAAAAATTGCCATCATCCTATACGAATACAAAATGCTATTTTATCCACGACTACAAAATATTTCGATTAATTTCCAGTTTGATTGCTAAAGTTTGTATCACCATAATGAAATACATGCATCAAAGATAGCATAAAAAACAAAACAAGCTTTTTTATTTTATATTTCATATTGTATTGTTCTCGTTTTAACCTGTTTATATTACTATACCAACAAATGAAGTTTTTAATTTGTTAGGGGAATATTTAATAAACTATTGAACTGTTGAAGAAGTTAATTAGAATCACTAGTTGTGGAATGAATACAATAACAATGGAAGATATACGCATGGAAAGCATATATTCTTTAGTAGTCATGGATAAAATCATTTTCTTAATTGACAATTATCTTTAAAAGTTATGAAGTTTTTGTGCACCTAATATATAATGTCATCAAATTAAATGTTAGTTAGTAAATATGTAAGTGACAGGATGATCGTTTGGTATCTGAGGTATCTGAGAACATTATTGCCTTAATATATGTTCTAGCGATTGCAATTACACCCATGCGGTATTATCAAACTAAGTACAATACAATAGTACAATAAATTGAGAACTGGATGCAGTTGACAACAAATTTAGTCACGAGAAATGAACTGAAAACTTTTATTGAGACAACCCTAAACATGCTTTCGATGTTGAAAAATTTGAATGATGCTCATAATTAATTGAGTCTAATTGCTCACTAAAAATATATTAAAATCAAAAATCAATTCAAATTTAGTCTAGTGAATTATAATTTTAGTTTAGGCGACCTTCCTTCAAAATTTTATGTGAACTGCGTTTACATTACTCATTACTCATTACATTACTCACCCACCCACAACTTATCTTTTATTGTACTCATTGTTTGATACTTGTTTTACCAGAGTGTGATAATATCTCCATTATGACCTTGTGCTGAATTATTAAATCAATTTAACTGAATCATATTCCTCCCATTCGGTTATCACAACTATTTCTTAATTTATTTTCAATTTCTTAGTCATTCTATTCTATTGAATTGCATAATGTTATTTCTATTTGAAACCAATTAATTACTTAACTAAGATCATGGAATTCGATTTCTTACATATTATTATATTTTTTTTCGATTTGCTTCTTGAAAATTAAAAAAAAAAAATTATTATAAAACAACCAAAAAAAAAACTTGTTACAGAACAAAACATAAAAAAATTATTAAAGAATCTCATCTTCTTCTCTTTGGTCGAATGATTTGATATACATAAACTTGTTATGCTTCTTTTACATACCTCAAAGATACGGTCCGTTGATAATTAAATTTGTTTTCTTACTATTTTATTTAACTTGATTTTTTTGTTATTATTATTATTATTATTATTATATTTATTTTACTCATATTTATTTAAATAACTTTGGTTTTGTTGTTTATATATTTGATGTTTGGAATTGGCCTAATTTTTATGTAAAACATATCATCGTCTTCATCTTATGGGTTTATTATAAATTAGGATTATTGTCTTTGATGTACTCATATTTGTATTTGAATTTTAAATTAAATATAATGTTTTTATTTATGTTTATTGTTGAATTGTGATGAATTGTTATGATTCTGATTGTGATCGCCACAAGAACTTTTGATTTTTGTAAAACGAAACAATAATATTATTTTGAATAATAAATTATTTAATTATATGATGCAGTTAAGTTGATTGAAGTTGAAGTTGAATCAACATGAAGTTGATTTAAATTAGATTACTGTACGAGTAATTGATTGTCATTGTTGGAATGGTTAATTAAATTACGATTTTCATTTAACAAATTGAAATGTGTTAGGCTGGGGTGGTCCCAAAAGTGATGATTTTTATATTGTTTAGGAGATGTTTATCCTATTTTATTGCAAAAACATGAAAATCAGCTAAAACCAAGAGAAAATGCAGTGGAAAATTTAAATTTGGGTTAAATCTGATTACAGTTTTCGCTATTATTGATCACTTTGCAGTTTCTTTTAGTATATAGCAGTACACGAATATCTAGAAGTATATGTTTGTTAATAAAAAATCCAGTCTGTTTGTTTTACTTTGTTTATGTTTTTATTTTCCACAAAGACATGCAGATAGACTTATATAAACATTTTTTTCTATTTTTTTAGTTTTTCACTTTTTTTTTTGCTTTTCTCTAGTTTTTGTTCGATTAATGAATAGTTTTTGACTATTTAACATTAATGACTATTTAACATTCGGATATGTTTATCTAATGTTTTCTCTAATTAATGGAAATCGCATAGAATTTTGATGAAACTTTGGTATATGGTCTGCACTTGAAACACTTGTTTATTACAATATTAAATAACTTCTAATCCTGCTTTTCAAACAAAATGGGTTTTGGGGGACTTAATCTTCTTAAAGGTGTAGGTTCTGGCTTTATTTGTATTGGCAAGATGTGATCATCTTGAAGATTATATTGAAGTTTTGAATCAAATGTTGTTGAAGGTAGTCGTACTATACTTGAGTTGCTCTCAGCAAGCAACGATGATCTGCATGGCACAAGTGGATTTGATGCCCAACTTTTACGACATATATGACATTACTTTTCTTTTGGATAAATATTTCTTGCACCCAAGGTCCCAAGACACTTTCATGTTCTGTAAATATTCTCATATTCTACTTTTTTGCTGTGGGTGAAAAGTCGGCATGATCAGAGTTAGTTTTGTTCTTGGTTTAAATTTTAGCATAACTTCACTTGGTGTCAATCTCGTGATAGAATGAGGCGTAATGCGGCAAGCGAAAAGAAAGTTATCGATTTGTGATTGAGTGCTTCTTTTGACTTCCTCTATTAACTTCCTCTCAAGGGCTTTTTTAAATGTTTGGACACCTCTCTGCCAATCCATTCGATTTTGCATGATATGGTGGGGTCTTAGTATGTTGCACTGCGTTTGCTTTACAGAACTCTGCAAACTTTTCTGATGCAAAAGGTGATCCGTTATCCGACACGTTTTCCTGTGGTATTCCAAATATTGAAAAAAATGATCTCAATTTAGAAGAGGGTTCGGTTGCTGTAGTTTTCTGCATTAAAAAAATGTCTATCCATTTTGAATGGCTATCAACAATGATGAAGTAGGCGTTGTTATTTTTTTTTTGCGAAATCAATATGTAGTCTTTGCCAAGGATGATTAGTCCATGGCCATGGGTATAAAGGTACTTCCACCTGGGAATTTTGTGACTGTTGGCAAGGTACATACAGTTTTAGGAGACTAACGATGTCATTATCAATTCCTGGCCACCATACTAGACACCGTTCTAATGATTTCATTTGATTTATTCCCGGATGTTTGCCATGAAGCAAATCCAAAAAATGTCTTCTAAGCTCTGTTGGTAAAATTACACGTATTCCCCAGAGAAGACAATTATTTAACACGGTAATTTCAGTATGACTTTGATGATAAGGTTTTAACTCTTGGTTATTAATATCCGTTGGCCATCCGTTTTGGGTTAAAATCAGGACTTTGGAAAGGATTTTATCTTTAGCTGTGCAGTTTGATATATCGTTGTGAGTGATAGGAAAATTGGAAAAAGGCATTTTATTAATATATTCTTCCTCTTCATTATTACGAATAGTAAAGGGTAGAGGCAGACGCGATAAAGCATCTGCTCTAACCATGTGCTTTTCATCCTTATATATGATGATAAACTGGTACGCTAACTAATAATATTATTGACCATCTTTGGAGTCGTGATGCAGCCAGTGTAGGAAATCGTTTTTTTGAACTAAATAAGTACACCAGTCGCTTATGATCGGTGAACAGAGTGAACTTCCTTCCGAATAGATCAACAACATCAACACATCAACAGATTAGCATCAACACAACACATTTTACAATAGTTGAGTTAGCTGGTTTACATAGAACCAACAAGTTAACTAACTTTTGAAAATGAATAGCTCCTAAACTCGCTAAGAACATGTTTAATTTGTTTGGCTCTGCATATTTATTTGCTTCGAAAAAACAGCAAAACCGATCATAATATGTCTCGAAATATTCTACCGTAATGTCAAATTTCTCGAAGGTTGTCATATTTTGCACGTGCTTAACTTTAATACACACTACTAAAAAATTATTTCTTTTATTAACCACCACACTACTCAATCACAGTAACCGATACAGGCTATGTAATATGAATAACATTCTAACTGAAATAAACCAAAGATTAATTAAAAGTAATTAATTCATACTTACCTGCATCCAAATTTATAAGAAATGATTTATAGAATATTAATTAAATAAATTTTAAAAATTATTTTTCGTCGCCAATAAGTTATAAATAAACATACCACCTACTCCATAGCTCAGATAATAATAATGTTTTATTTCAATACAATATTTCATTACAGTATAATTATAATATTTATAACCAAACCTGTTATATAAAAAGCAAAATACAGGTAGCATTCATAAAAAATCTGCAATCAACTCCAGAACAAATTTAAGTTCTCTATATAGGTGGGTTGACAGGAAATTAGATCTTTGTAGTTAACGGCTCCGGCTCACTAGCAGTAAAGACTAAATTTCTACTCAACCATCACACTTTTCCATTTTTGTTCATAATACGACTACATTGCATTTTTTCATTAACATTTTTATCAATAATCATCGGTACACCTGATTTTTTCTTTGACAAACTCGCGGCATCAAGGTTATAATAGTTATTGATTATATATTTGCTTTCGATTTACGTTTTCGAATTTTGTTTATTTTCTTTGTTTTTATAAAAATGAAACAAAAAGAATTGATATCGTTTAAATTTCTCTCTTTCTTGTTATAATAAAACAGAGAAAGAAATGAAATGTTGCAATTCATGAACATCTCCAGTTCTTTTTGCTTGTATTTTTAATTGATAAACGGGTAGTTCTTACTGTTGTTTATGTTTTATAAATCGATAGAAAACCAAGAAAAACGTTTTGGAAAAATGAAACAATCTGTTATTAACTGGGTTTGTTGTATTGTATGCAATTATATGCACGACGAGTTAAAGATATGTGCAATCAACTCTCCTATTGCCTTATGTTTATTTAATTTTTAAAAATATTTAAAGAAGAAATATTCTTCAAACTTTTGAGTAGTAAATTAAAATTAAATAGACAAAGTTGTCTCTAGCATAGTGCTACAAGTTTCATTTCGTTTTATTCACAATTTATACAATACAAATAAAACCAATATTAATTTAATCACTCGTGTTGTATTGAAATTTTCAATATTTAGAATTGTACTTGTCGTACATTTGTGTGAAACACGTTTAATCGTTTTATATAAAAATTGTTTTTAATTAATTTCGTTCACTTACAC
Source organism: Diogma glabrata (assembly GCA_963693315.1). NCBI lineage: Eukaryota > Metazoa > Arthropoda > Insecta > Diptera > Cylindrotomidae > Diogma > Diogma glabrata. The sequence goes on along the minus strand of OY856188.1, from coordinate 247,601,135 downwards.
AACTTATTTATGTATCGTTCGTTAGATAAATTAATTGATTTCAAATTAATCTCACTTCTGAAGTTGCCGTAACGTTCGTTTATCGTTTATTTAAATACAAAGATTGAAACATTCAAAAGCATGTTTTTGGTTTTATCGCCATTTTATTAATAATCATTTTACAAGAGCGTTGCGTCTTCTCTATGTTTGTTTCTTCGTATACACTAACTAAAAATTCAAATTGAGAGATCGCTAGATTATGTTCAACAAAAAAAAAACATTGATCAAAGCAAACTACCGTTAAAAACGAGAGTTTAATAAAAAGCAAATTCAGTGTACACAACAACTTCCCAAATTTTCATGATGATTAATGTATTAATGCATAAAGGACAAAACAGACATAATTTCAATTTTATATATATTCAATATTTATTTAGCATGATGACTCGAATGCAAATTGCAAAAGACAGTAGCAATATATCTTTAAAAAACTGCATTATTCATCAATTTTTTAAAATTCATAAAAATAAATTTTTATTATTTTTATGAATTCAGGAATTCAGGATTTGGTTAAATTTAATTAAAAGTTTGGTTAAATATGTGGAAAAAGGTAATAGATGACTGTTTCAGCTAATTAGTGTACATGTATTTCTTGTCGAAAATTATAGTTAATATGTTTTTGGTGTAAAAAAATAAGTTAATAGGTAAATTTAACATATTAAGTATACAAGTTTAAGTTAAAAAATCATGTAATACAGGTAGTACATGTATTTCATGTATTAAGTGACAATTTAAGTTACAAAAGTGTATCTAATACATGTATTTAACTTATTACCTGTTGTTTAGCTAGCGGTAATTTAGCTGACATTGCAACAGTTATTTCATGAAATAAGTTAACTAGCCTAAAATTAACATAACTATGGAACATTGAAACTTAAAAAAAACTCTCAGACTGCTGTTAAGTTAAATAGGTCGAGTTTTACATGTAATATTGCATTTAATTTGGTTTAGTGAACGAATGTTAACTAAATTTTTGCTGTCTTTTTCATATAATACATATAATAAGTATATGTGTTTATAAGTATCCATAAAGATTTATAGCAAATCTCGTTTTCCGATGACAATTATTATTAGTGCGCAGTATATTGATCAAATCGCTCGGATACAGTCTTTATTATATATTTCTCTCACTAACGTTGTTTTAAATAGTAATAAATGCCTCTGAAAAAGAAAGTTAAGAAAAACGGTCGATACTACATAATGCGGCTGAAGAGAGCGGCCGAATTGGAAGCACGATTTGATGCATCAAATGTGTCAAGGGATGAAGAAATGGATCGGTTACCACCACAACAACTGAATGCCATTTTTGAAAATAATTTGCCAGCAGAAAATGCTATGATCGAAAATACCATCCCCGTTAGTGTTACTTGTGATGAAAATGTAGAGTGTGACGATGATATGCCAGATGATTGAACATCCCAAGATGGTGAAACTGCTGAATTTTTATTATCAGAAGCAGATATTGCTGAGGAATTGATTCGCGAACACCTAGAATATGAGCATAACGCTCAAACTAAAATAAATCTGTTGAACGAACTAAGGCAATGGGCTTTGCAAAACAAAAATTCATTAACAGCGTTGTTATATTTTTTTTAAAAGAATATTAAATTAAAAATATCACATTAATCGTGACTCAGTTTGAAATGAATCATCTTTAGAGGAGCTTTGTTGTGGAATTTGTGGAACAGTTTATTGAGGAATTCAACATTTATTTATTATTCTTGTTTACTATTCTTGTTTTATTATTTTTTATTTTTTATTATTTACGAATTTCGAAAGCTATGCTTTCATCACCTGAAGTATATAAAAAATAAATTTTAAAGTAAGATACATTCCATTATATACATATCGGTGGTTTAATAAAACCCCATTTCAAAAAATTAATAATCTAACTACTGAAAAATATAAAATATAAAGCAAAAAGAACGGATCTAATAAAATAATTAAACCATTAGAGAAAATTAAAAAAAATAAAAAAAATAAAAATGAATTTGACAAAAGAAGTGAACTTAAATAATAACAGTTTTATGGTGTGTCCCAAATGGGTGGATATCCTTCTGTCATAAATATAGTTTAAGTGATTTATTTATTATACGTCGCTTTAATAATGAAATAACGTTTGCCATTTATACGTTGTTTTATTTAATGGGTGACCTGCATTCCTCATAAGGATCTCTATAGAGTGGCGTTTTAACATTTTCCAATTATTTTATAACTGGGGGTGAAAATTAATATATTGATAATTAACGTACATGCAAATTTGAATTTGGTTAAATATTATCAAATAGAAACAGCGTAAATGCATGTACGATATTCCAATTCCTACAGAATAATAACTTGGGCAAAATCAGTGTCGTATATTTTACATACATTACGATCGCCACACGAAATGGTAAATATAAAATATTGTATAAGCATCATTCGTGACTATATGATGGGCCGGTTCATATAAATAAAAAATTGTAAGAATATCATGCGTTATTTCAATAATAATCAGTTTTAAGCTTAATCGTAATTGAGAAATAAGAAATAACGTATAAGGTACCTGATTGACTTTTCACCTCTTTTTAGGTAGAAAAGCTAGCAGGTACCAATGTGAAATTTGAATATGCTGTGGGAAAATTAATCAAGAGTAATTGGTAGAAATTTTTTTTCCAATATCTTTATTCATTCAATAGTGCTGCCGAGTTTACGAAAATCAGAAAATCGAAAAATCTTTAAACCAAATTATCTCGAAACTACACTTTTGCGAATACGTTGTATCATTATTAAAGCGACGATATGTTGTTCGGCGGTCTTTTAATTATTAGGTTAAATAAATTAGATTTTATATTTCCTTCTTTATTGTTCATCAGAATACCGGGGTTTAATTGATTTTCTTTTTCAATGAAAAAAAATTCGTACGCTTCTACACTGAAAAAAACATGTCCTATTTCCAATCGAAATGCAGTTGTCTCAACCTCACCGTGCGGTCATATATGGCTAATCAAACTACGAAATTGCTTCAACAACTCTACAATTATAAATCGATGAAGTTGAGACAATCACACGAAATATTTATGTGAAAATTAAATATAGTTCAATTAAGCTCCAATACTTAAACTTTAAAATGAAAAATTCATGATATAAGGCCAAAGAAAATTTTTTTCAGGGAAATCGTTATTATCTTTATTCAACTACTGTTATATTGGATATAACACTTTATATTTTAAGTAAACCTCATTCTGTTGTTGGGAAAATGTCATCGTGTAGTTGTCCCAATCACAGTGAAATTGTTTGCAAATAATTTTTCTTTGCCTGAATAGTCAACTGCCAACTTCGAGATGAGGTTGTGATGAACTTCAACTTTTTTTTCAGTGTAGGTGTTTTAGATTATTAATCTCTTTTATGAGCTCTAAATTTGATGGTGACCTGTTGTTGAGTGGCATATGAACGGCAACGCTAGAATTCTCAGCCCTTTTGTATTTTATTTCTGTAAGGTGTTCTTTCTGGCGTTGTCCTGTTTTGCGTTGAGAAAGGTACCTGGTTTCTCATTTGGCTCTGTTTTGATTTTTGGTTTAAAGCTTACATTTCGAAGCTTACACACCACGGACACACTATAAAAATGTTATTATTTCGGTTTACTTCTTTTGTTAAATTCATTTTTATTTTTTGTAATTTTCTCTAATGGTTTGATTGTTTTATTAGATTTATTCATTTTGCTTTATATTTTATATTTTTCTGTAGTTAGATTATAAATTTTTAAAAATGGGGTTTTATTAAACCACCGGTATATAATGGAAATATGGAATGTATCTTACTTTACAATTTAGCTTTCGAAATGCGTATACATATAGTAAAAAATAGTATAGTAAAATACGTACTATACGTATACGTATAGTAAAAACTCAGGAAACAAGAATAAGGTGCTTTTTCAAGCATCTTTTAAAAAATTTTGTTTCTTATAATATTATTTTTTAGCTTTTTTATGGTAGAATGACAGCCCGATAATAAAGTAAGGCTAAATAAAAATGGATGGTTCAATTACATGTAATTCTCATGAAAAAAACATGTAATAACTGACTTTGGTACAGTAAAATTACATATAATTTGCACTTGCTTAGTTTTGTATTCAGCTGTTACATGAACTATACATGAATTTACTCTGCCAAATTCAGATATTGTAGCTATTAAATGTATTCTAGATAAGAATTATATGATCAATTTTCCACTTAAAAGCTAGATAATTTACATGTATTAAATAAAATACGTGAAAAAATTTAGGATAAATTTAAGTTATTTCATGAAACACCTGACAAAATTTAACTTAAATAACAGGTAAATAATTTTATGGCTAGGAATTATGGATACGATATTATCTATCTCCCAAACTAATGCATTTAAGGACAAAATAGGTTTTTATGACAATTTCTAAACCGACTTTAAATAAACATTTTTATACATACTTTGGAGCGTATTTTTGAATGGATTTAAATGTTCATGTATAAAGAAAGGTTCGATCTTGTTTATACATAAAACAAAAACAGGAAAAAATAATTAGAACAACCCTTTAAAATGAAATTAAATATTTATTTTTTTATAAACTGAATACTTTAATTTTCAATTTTCTTTTCGGTATTCGATAAAAAACATTAATTATTGAAAATATAATAATAGTTTGTAGTATACTATAAAGTAAGCTTATGTGATCATTAGGGGAGAAATTCGTAGCATACATTTTGTGGTTTGCATGTGTAACAAACAAGTTAAATTTAACTAATAATTAGCTAAAATATAACATAACATTTGCACTTATTTAACTTAAAAGTTGGTAAAATTATAGTTAAACTTAATCACATATTAGCCAGCATATTACATAAAAATTATATGAAAATTTAACCAATATTTTTATGGAAAAAGTACGACACTTAGGTTAAATTTAACCTTTTATTATACATAAATTTAGGTTAAATGAGAATGTTCACTAAAATTTTGTACAGATAATATCAAACTATATTTAAGCTAAAATCCACCTATTGTGCTAGCTGGGTATAGAACCTCAGTCGACCACGATATCCACATCGCAATTTGAAATGTTAAGAAATGATAGATGTATTTCATATTTAAAAAATATTTTTTTGTAAAATGCAGATTAAAAATAGTAACGCGAATATATAAATTTTACCTCATACAAAATTGCACAACGCGCCTAAAGAAGTTTTCACTTAGAAAAAAAGACAAAATTCTCGAACAAGTATATCGTTTTGTTTATATAGAACCCGTGAAAAAAGCTGAGTCAAAAATGTCTTAGTCACACTTTGTCCTAATCTGTTTGGTATGTAAAAGAATGACCCATTTATGGAATTTTTTGTCATCCCGCGCTCGATAAACAAATTTATTTCTAACAGTAAAAATCATTTTTCTATTATTTAAAAATACTTTTTTTTATAAGAAATGAAACGTAGAATACGATGGTTATACTAAAAACTCATTTCGTGGGTGGAAGAATGACTAAAGATCAATTTGAATAGCAAATTGTTAATAATTTTTATTAATTTTTATTTTTTTTTGTAAAATGCTTTAACACAAAATAAACTAGAGGTTTTTATCTTTAATAGAACTGAAGTTATGAATATTTGAAATTAACTCGACAAGCCAAAAATCACGAAATTCTCGAAATTTAGGACCGCTATATTTTTCGAAAAAAAAAATGATAAATCTTCGAACACGCATATCTTTTTTTCGATATAAAACCCATAAAAAAATTTCAGCCAAATCAAAAATGTGTCGGTCAGAAAGGTGTTCGGTTTGTAAAAGAATTACATATATGCGCGCTTACATATTTGCCAACATTTTGGTGAATTTTATTTATTCTGGAATTTTTGAGACCAACGCGATGATATTTTTAAGCTAAAACTTTATCATCATCGAACTTAAGTTGAATTTCTTAATCGTCACTTAGACATAATTTTTTATGGAAATTTTATTCATTTTGATTGAAGATTTTTGCATTGAATTTTCTTGACAGTACTATTGTGTGACGTATTGGTTAAACGTGTCTACCAAAGGATTTGAACTCGTTGTGTTGGCACTGATGAGGTTATGAGTTCGATTCCCAACCGAAACACGTAAAAGAGGAAAACATAGGTTTTTCTGAGATATTTCCAACCATACCTTTGAATTGGAAAAATTCAAATTTATTCAAATTTTATCCTTATTTATTTATTAAATATCCTTGTTTATTTAGTTACTTGAGTTTAATTACTCACAAATTCCTGAGTTTTAAAAATAGTTATTTTGTACATGCAAATATTGTACTCTCTCAGTTTATAGCCGCAATGCTTAGTTTGTTAAAGATTTATAGTTATTATAACTTAATCAATAAATCATTGTATTTAATATAATTTACTGTGAAAACTATTAATTTACGATAAATGTGTTTTGATAGGTTTATGGTTAAAAGAACTAATGCATATTTGATTACGTAAGACTTATTTTAATTTATTTCGTGCAAACGTTAAGGGCTAAATATACAAAGCTGCTTACATTAATATATTTTAATGGAAATTGTTTTTATGGGTAATTAAAACAGTTTATTAAAGTTATTACAACACAGTGAAGTTAGTAAATTGGTTTGAATTTTAGTTATTGGGTATAATACATCATCGCAACATTTGCAAGCTAGTAATAAAAAACGATTTAACGGGTTTAATATTTTTGATTTATGAAAAGTGAAACAACAACAACATATAAACACATGTGATTGAAACAACAACAACATATAAACACATTTTCTAGCCCTAGGTTCGGTATAGCAAATTCTCCTTTATTGAGCAGACGCTTCGTCAACTGAGGATACATTCATTACCTATCCCACATTTGGGATCTGTTAGACACCAACCATTTGGAGTTGAAACCACAAAAACAAGTTAATTTCCATTAAATGGAGACAGTCTGTACCATTTTTTATTTTTTTTAATTGTTTGTAATTGTACGTCCTAAAATTCAAGAAAAATTTTGGTTTAGTTTATAGGTTTGTGTTGAAGCAGTTCGCGCAAGAACCTTTCAATGCAGAGATCTATATTTTAAAGTTGTTGATAGAAATATTCCCAAAGATTCTAAGCTTATAAATTTTTTTCAAAAGTTTTTATCAAAACGGCCGTTATAACGGTTTTAATATTAAAAGTTTATTTTACTTAAAAACATTTTGTTCGGTGCAAAGGTCTCTCCACTGCAAAAATACTATCTTTAAATGAAATTAATAGAAATATTTTCTAAAATTCTTTTTTACAAACACTTTTATCCAAACGGCCGTTATAACGGTTTAAAAAATAATTTAACTATGTGTCGAATTTTGCTGATTGACGAACAAATACAGCCGTGAGATTATAATAAAAATAAATTTAACATAAAACAATAAAATATTTTGTTATTTAGAAAAACCAGTGAGAAGCTTTCAAAACGGTAATCCCTTATCCATAACACGATGAGAACAACATTTTAATATTTTTTATCAATTTATGTTTTTTTAACGATTTGATAAAATATTTTCCCAAGCTTAAATCGACTCTTTTTAAATAAAGGAATTAAGTTTTATTTTATAATTTATATTGCTTACACTTCAGATGTTTTAGTTTGGATCTGAACGTTTATTTAATGACTATAGTATAGAAAGAACATAACTTAAATTCCACAATCCTCAGCGTAGAAATATAATATCACATTTTTTTAATATTATCGTTATGAAATACACCTTCCTGCCATACTTTGCTATTTTCAAACAAACCAAATAACATATAATTTAATAGCATATAACAGTTTTGATTCAATAGTCAATTTAAAAACTAACCCAACCGTTTTAATTTTTGAAATCAAATCTTCACACATCAATCAAAATAATTTTATTTTTCCATCATAAATTGAATGGATAACACAATGCATCGTAAAAAAAAAGAATTAACTTTTGGTGAATAGTTAATATACTTACAATAAATTAAATGAAAGTAACAGTAGTCGTTTAATACCTCATCTTTAACAATAGTAATAAAATGGTCTTGTCTGACTAAAATCTTATCCAATTCATTAGCAAATAATAATCGTAAAAATTTTCAAATATGACTAAGATTTGTTGTTAAATTTCATTAAGAAAAAAAAAATTAAATAATTATAATAAAAAATAACAAGAATAGTAAAAATTAGAACAAACTTAAACCGGTGAATATTATTATTTCTATAACAGAAACTTTCTTACATATGTTTTTATTTCTTATAATTATTCTTCTTCTGTATATAGTTTCGCACACCTTTAACTTTTTTTTTCTTCTTTAAATTAATAAGTGAAATTTTAAATTATGAGCTTATGATATTAAGATACTCTTGAGTGTTTTTTTTTCTGATTGTTACAGTTATTGTGTTAATTTAATAATTTTTTTTTCTAATCTTAATAACTATTTTTAATTTTTAAAGTGATTAAAAATTGGAAGAAAAGTAGAATTATTCAGTTGAAACCATAAGAAATAGAATTAAACGAATGTGTTAGATTTAATAATTATGTTATTATTTTAGGTTTGTAGGCTTAAATTTGATTGAATAATGCAATTTGAAAAAAAAATGAGATGTACCGAAATGGATATATGCATGGTAAAATGGATTTAAATTATTAAGTTGTGATGTTTCGATGGTGAACGACCAAAGTCAATCGAACGGATCACTTCAGTGAACGATAACCGATCGTACAGTTAGTTATAAAAATATCGTTCATCTATCTTTTTAAACAGTTATTTATTACAACACACTGAGAAAAGCAACTTACACAGATCATAATTTAAAAACAAACCTTTCAGAAGAACGGAATGAGAAAATCAAAAACCTGCATATAAAAATAAAACAAAAATTAAATAAAAAAATATTGCGACGCTGATGCATAGGTTAACTTCACCACATTATATATATAGTGAGCTATAGAGATATATAGTGAGCTAATATCCATCAAATACTTTAAATAAAGGCCAACCAATGTTATGGATTTTGCGTATTTCTAATTATAAAAATATTAAAGATAGCATTAGTATCCCAACAAACATAAATACTGTTGTATGAGAAAAGGTAAAAAAAATTAAACCGGAAGTGAAAAACCGGAAGTTGGGATGCAGAACTGTTGTGAACCGTACTAATTTCTTATGTACCAAGTTTCATCCAATTCGATTATCAAGTACAGATGTTATTGAGCTTTAAAAAAAACAGGTGCTCGGGGGACCTCCCCACCACTTTGTTCACTATCGCTCAAAAACAAATCAGTTCCTTGCCATACATATCTGCATCTTTTTCCAAAGTGTCATCAAAATTCGTTCACGAACGAATGTTGTATGCTCCCAACAAACACTAAAAAAATTGTGACACAGGTGTTAGGGAGGCCCCTACCACTTATCCCAATATTGTTCAAAAACTAATCAGTTCTTTGTCATATAAGTCTTCATCTTTTTTCAAAGTGTCGTTAAAATTGATTAATGAATGCTCTGAATGCTCCCAACAAACTTTAAAAACAAAAAGTGAAAAGTCAACAGTTTTGTGGTAGATCCCGCCACTTTGATCAATGTTTCCCAAAAGATGATAACTATCTTCTCACACTAGTTGATGCCTTTTTCTTAAGTTTCAACATAATCACTTTATTATTCTAGACTGTGGTGTGCATAAAGACACTGAAAAAACTTCAAAAAATTACAAAAAAATGTTTTACCGGAAGTGAAGAACCGGAAGTTGGGATGCAGAACTGTTGTGAACCATACTAAATGTTTATGTACCGAGTTTCATCCTATTCGATGATCAGGTACAGATGTTATTGAGCTTTAAAAAAAACAGGAGGTCGGGGGACCCCCTACCACTTTGTTCGCTATCGCTCAAATCTAATCAGTGCCTTGCTAACCATATTTACATCTTTTTCCAAAGTTTCATCAAAATTAATTCACGAACGAATGTTAAATGCTTTCAACAAACATAAAAAAATCGTTACACAGTAAACAGGTGTTAGGGAAGCCCCCCACCACTTATCCCAATATTGTCAAAAAACTAATCAGTTTTTTGTCATTTAAGTCTTCATCTTTTTTCAAAGTGTCATTAAAATTGATTAATGAATGAAGTCTGCATGCTCTTGTGATGAATACATACATCTGGTAACACCATATATATATTTTATGTATAACCCTAACGATAACTAAATAAAAACTACACTGTCATTCTGCGCTTAAAACTCGTCTTTACATCACATGGTGTCAGAAGTGGTTAAAATATTTATTAAAATAAAAAAAATAACCCGTAAATCGCATAAAAAAGTACATGAAAGTCATCCACAACAGTAATATTCGCGAAATATTAAGTGAAATAAATAAAATATAAAGATATTGCATTAAAATAAGACGAAATGACGCTCGACAAAGAAGATAATTTGGATTTGCCATATTTGGAAATGAATGAAGATATGTCGCTTTCGTGGAAAAGATGGAAACAGCAAAACGATTGGTTTTCAATAGCCGCTCAAATGGATAAAAAACCAAAAGCCGTACAAGTTGCTACGTTTATTTCAGCCATTAGGCCAGATTGTCTACCAGTATATGAAACGTTCACACTAACAAAACTGAGTTCGAGTCTTATTTCATTCTTAAGATAAGTATAACTTTCGAAAGATTCACATTTAACAAAATAGTACAATACGAAACATGAAATCTTTCCATGAATTTTTAACTCGTGTCAAAAATCAAAGTAAACAATGCGAATTTGGAACATTGCTTGATAGTCTGATACGTGATAAAATAGTAATCGGTATAAAAAGTGACATACTGCGTGAAAAATTATTAGCTGAATCCGATTTAACGCTAGATAAAGCAGAAACTTTATGCAAAGCTAGTGAAGTCGCGTCCAAACAATTCATTGAAATTACAAAACACGAATCATCCGTAAATGCAATTTCTGTAAAAAATAAATCTATTAAAAAATCCAGCCATGTTCCAAAGCAAGAAAACAAAACTGCTAATGACCAAGAATATTTTTGTAGGCGATGTGAGAAAACACACACACGAGGAAAATGCGAAGTATATAACCAGATTTGTCAGAAATGCAACATTAAAGGGCATCTGACAACGGAGTGCCGAACAAAAAAAAGTAACTATAAAAACAAAAATAGAAATGTCAACATACTGGAAGACGACGTAGATGTAGACGAGTTCCTGTACAATCTACAACTGCCAGTCGAAAATCATTCAACCATCGAAATAAATAGCACATTGAATCCACACGATGAAGAAAATTTATACATAATTACAGTTTCAACTACAATCAAAGACGACAAAAAATCCTGGTATGAAGAATTAAAAATAAATAAAATAAAAATAACATTCAAACTGGACAGCGGAGCACAGTGCAATGTGGTGCCAATAGGATTAGTCAAACGATTGAAACTCAAATAGTTCCTTCAAATACAAAAAATTTGATAACATTTTGCGATAATAAACTCAACGTAGAAGGCCAAGTTGAGGTAATAAAATGTCGAAAATAATATTCAAAGTCATCGATGCTGATGTGCAACCAATACTAGGAACAAATTCTTGTGAAGAATTAAATTTAGTGACAAGAATAATGGAAATTGAAACTGACAAACTAAAAGATATTTAATGGATTAGGATGTCTAAAAGATTACGAATATGACATAGACTTGATTGAAAATTCTAAGTTTGAAATTTATGCAGCACGAAGAACTCCATTCGTGCTTCTTGAAAAAGTTAAAGCAGAGCTTTACAGCATGGAAAAAATTGGCGTTATAATCAAGAATCACGAAGTTACACCAGCTGTATCACCAATGGTTATAGTCCGTCAAAAAGGAAAACTGAGAATTTTTCTGGATCCAACCGAAGTGAATAAAAACATAATCAGGCGATATTTTTCACTCAAATCAATCGAAGAAGTAGCAGCTAAAATAGGCAATTCTAAGTTTTTTACAATTCTGGACTGTGAAAGAGGATTTTGGCATATTAAAGTATCAAAAAGAACTCAACAATACTTAACAATGGCAACACCATGGGGTCAATATTCGTTCACCAGGCTTCCATTCGGATTAGCTTCAGCGCCTGAAGTGTTCCAAGATCTAATCTCGGGAATACTTCCAAACATCAAAAACACAGAATGCTCGATGGATGATATTATATTAATTCATGCTGAAACTGAAGACAAATTAAAAAATACTGCCCAAATAGTACTATCCAAGCTAGTAAATGCCGGATTAACATTAAGTAAAGAAAAATGTGTTTTCAATGTCACTGAAAATAAATTTTTGGGTCATGTCATCAGCGGCAAAGGTTTGTCAATTGATAAAGAAAAAGTCAAAGCTATTCAATTAAAAAGACCTGAAAATAAGTTAGAAATTCAAAGATCACTGGGAATGGCTACTTACCTGTCAAAATTCATAAGCCAATTCTCAGAAATCACACAGCCATTAAGGACTTTCCTCGAAAAAAATATCAAATGGGTATGGACAGATCAACAAGAAAATTCATTCAATTTATTAATAGAATCGCTATCTTCAACACCAGTTTTGAAATTCTACAACACAAACGAGGATGTCAAACTTGAAGTGGATGCCAGTAAAAAATATGTTAGAGCTGTTCTTTTACAAAATAACCAACCGATAGCGTATGCTTCAAAAGCAATGTCTGAGGCACAAATAAACTACCCGCAGATAGAAAAAGAAGCCATACGATTTGCCTGCACACGATTCCATGAGTATATTTATGGCAAAAAGTTAATAAATGAAAGTGATCACAAACCACTTGAGTCGATATTCAAAAAGCCATTACAATCCGCAACCAAGTAGATTACAGAGAATTATCTTCGACGTTCTACAATACTCACCGAGTGTAGTTTATAAAAAAGGTTCCAAATTGTATATTGCAGACACCTTTAGTCGTAACGTTTTAAATCAACTGGAAGACGACGAAGAAGAATTAGAAGTGTACGTTGTACTGAACATGTCAGAAAGAGCTGAAAAAGAATTAGTAGAAGTCACAAAAAACGACCACGAACTTCAACTATTATTAAAATTCGTTCTAAATGGTTGGCCCGATGATCCAAAGCAGTTCGATGACATCATTTGACCGTACTTCAACTTCCGAGATGAAATATCATATTACAAAAACATACTTTTTAAAGGACCAAAGATGATAATACCGAAATCACAAATAAATAAAATGTTGGAAAATATGCATCTCGGACATTTTGAAATACAAAGATGTCTAATGAGGGCGCGTCAAATATTATTCTGGAAAGGAATGACAATAGACATTATCAACTATGTGAAAAAATGTTACATCTGCCAAAGTTCTATGCCTGATAAACAAAAAGAGCCGTTGATATGTAAAGAAATACCTACACTTCCATGGCAGATAGTTGCATCTGATATATTTTATTTCAACGGTAATCCGTACTTATTAATCACAGACAGCTATTCCGGATATTTTGATTTTCAAATTTTGAATTATTCCACATCGTCTGAAGTCATCAAAATTTTAAAATATTGGTTTTTGATTCATGGAATTTCTAAGATCTTCGATTCAGATAATAGCACGCAGTGGTTCAAGCCTCTTCAAACAATTGCAATAGACTGGTCATTTTCACCCCGAACGCCTAGTCAAAACTATCCCATAACAAACGGACTCGCTGAACGTTTTGTTCAAATTGCCAAAAATATGTTGAAGAAGTGTCAAAGAGATGGTTCTGACATCATGCTTGCGTTACTTAACTATCGCAACACATCAAGAAGTAGTGAACTGATGTCACCAAATCAAAGACTCATGAGTAGAATTACTAGAACTGCTTTGCCCGTAACAGATGAAATACTCACACCTAAAGTGATAAATAATATTTCATTACAAATGAGCATAGCGTGAGAGAAGCAAAACAACTTGCAGATCGAAATACTAAATCATCAACTGAATTTCAACCTGGAGATAAAGTTCGAATTCAAAAACAACATCGAGACTGGCCAGGACCAGGAACCATTCACTCTAAGGCCGATAAACCAATAAACCAAGATCGTATTTGGTAAAAACTGAATCAGGAAAATTACTTCAGAGAAATTCTTCACACATAAATAAGACTTTAGCGATGGGATGAGAACCGAGAGAAATAGTCCCCATTATAAATTGGAATAAGGTAAACGAAGTTGGGCACAACACAACAGGCAGTTCACAGTCAACCCCAACCACAATCGTTACACCAATCAGTACACCTACGGCTCCATCACCACCTGTTGATATGGAAGCGCAATCGTTGCCTCGTACATCCTGTTTTGGAAGAACTATCAAACCAATCAACAAAACTAACTTGTAAACTAAATTAAAATTAAATTTATTTGAATTAGCAAACAAATTGAAGTCAATTAAAGTACTTTTTATAATGAATTTATAAGAAACAATGTAATATCTTAGTTAACTAAATAATTTGAAATGAAATGAATTAAATATAAAAAAAAAAAATGAGGAATGTGATGAATACATACATCTGGTAACACCATATATATATTTATATATATATATATATATATATATATATATATATATATATATATATATATATATATATATATATATATATATATATATATATATATATATATATATATATATATATATATATATATATATATAAATATATATATATATATATATATATATATATATATATATATATATATATATATATATATATATATATATATATATATATATATATATATTATGTATAACCCTAATAGACTAAGAGCCCGCGACAGCCAGACCTTCGTTATTTTATAAAAGCTGAAAGTTTCTCTGCGCATACCCCCTACGGAGGTAGAAACGATTAGCGGCATATGAAGTTTGGATCATGGTGGCTTTGGCAGGGAGCAGGTAACAAAGGGGCCTTCAAAGTTTCGTGAAAGTATAAGAGGTAATTTTTTTATATATTCTTCGGGGTAGTATTAGAAGTCACGTCACCCATTGCCAGACACTTACTATCGTGGTAACCCCCTGCCAGACACCCTTAAACATTATCAATTTGTTAAAGTTTAAAGGTGTCTGGCAGGGGGTTACCACGATAGTAAGTATTTGGCAATGGGTGACGTGACTTCTAATACTATCCCGAAAAATATATAAAAAAATTACCTTTTATACTTTCACGAAACTTTGGAGGCCCCTGTGTTACCTGCTCCCTGCCAAAGCCACCAAGATCCAAACTTCATATGTCGCTAATCGTTCTTACCTAAGTAGGGGGTATGCGCAGAAAAAATTTCAGCTTTTATAAAATAACGAAGGTCTGGCCGTCGCGGGCTCTCGGTCTATAACGATAATTAAATAAAAACTACACTGTCATTCTACGCTAAAGAGGATTTTTACATCACAGCTCCCAACAAACTTTAAAAACAAAAAGTGAAAAGTCAACAGTTTTATGGTGCACCCCGCCACTTTGATCAATGTGCTCCAAAAGATGATAACTATCTTTTCACACTAATAGAAGCCTTTTTCATAAGTTTCATCATAATCACTTTATTATTGTAGACTGTGGTGTGCATAAAGACACTGAAAAAACTTAAAAAATTACAAAAAATGTTTTTACCGGAAGTTAGGATGCAGAAATATTGTGAACCATACTAAATGCACATGTACCAGATTTCATCCTATTCGATTATCAGGTACAGATGTTATTGAGCTTTAAAAAAAACAGGCCCACCACTTTGTTCAATATCGCTCAAAAACTAATCAGTTGCCAACCATATTTGCATCTTTTTCCAAAGTGTCATCAAAATTCATTCAAGAACGAATGTTAAATGCTTCCAACAAACATAAAAAACATTGTATGGTGGACTCCCAACGCTTTATCCAATATACTCCAAAATGTGTCAAAATTTTTCTCATGTTTCTTGAAAGTTTTTACCAACGTTTCACGAAAATCGATCGGTAATTGTAGGCTACAGTAGGAATAAACACCTAAAAAAACTTTTTAGTCGGAAGTGTTAAACTGGAAGTTGGCATTCAGATTATATACCAAGATTCCATAATATCATAAGCCGGGATTGGAAATTATTGAAGATTTAAACTTATAGGTGTTCGGGAGACCCCCGCCATTTTGTCCGAATTTAAAATGAATCCAGATCTTTTAGTTTATTCCACCTGGATCATTTGCCAAAATTTTCCAAAAAGATCCTATGCAGTAATATAATTTTTATAACCCTTGGGTTTGGTATAACGAAATAATGAAAAAATATTGTCAGCAAATATACTTTAATTACATAACTTAAATATTTGTACAGTCGTTAGAAAATATTGGTTGTCCCTTTTAAAAATTTGACATAAATAATCACTAGAAATAATTCAATAATTTTAAATTACTCTCCTAATTGTTGTCATTCATTTTATAAAAATTAGCACAACTATAAAGAAAACATTTAATATTTTTTGGCATTTTAGTTTTAGAATCGTTTTTAAATTTATATTTCCTAAAAAAATTGGGTGGTAAATATAAACATTTAAAAACAAATGAAAATGAAGAAAAGAGAAATTGAATTTGACCGGTTTGCTATCACGATTTATTTCGTCTATCTGCATACATTTTTGATTTACGTTTTATTTATATTTAAATATCCTCTAAGATTCGATTGCATGAAGAAAGGAAACAAACAGTTTAATATTCAAACTATATCAATTAACTTAATAAATTTATAATTTCTAAATTTTTAGGCGTCCCAGCAAAGTCATACAAAACTTCCAGTCTTTTTACCCATTTAGCATGTCAAAAATATTCTGGTGAAAAAGAATAGCGTATCCAAAGCATCGTAGCCCGATACCTGAAAAACTGGAGAGAGGGACAGAAAATGAATATTATTTTCACATATCTTGAGATTGCATATTGTGAAATTTAGAGCATTACCTATTCGTCAAGGATAGTTTTTTAAATTTAGTAAATCTTCTTGTCGTTTAAATTTTCAAATTTGCAACCTTGAGTCGTTGGGTTCTGACAGATAATATAGCTCTTTCTGGTCAAAAGAAAAGTGACTATATGCGTAATAATTATTTGAGTTTGAGTTTTCTATGTTTGATAGTTTAGTGAGTTTTAACTTTTAAAAATATAGTATGAAGTTGGGCTCTCGGAGATCATATTTATCCTTTTGGCTCTCGCAATGTGTACAAAGTTTCTGTTTCTAATCATAACAAGCTTTTAAAATTTCCTCCCTTGTATTCAAAACCATGGCCTTGGATTTTCTTACTTGCTCTTTTGAATTATTTTCTGTTAACTCCTTGGTTATAAATTGCTCTTGATATTTCAAATATTTTACCAAAATCTTTATTCCAGCTTATCAAAAGTATTCGTATTATGTTTACATATTTCGTGATTCAAGACAAAATTCCCGTTTTTATAGGCAATTAACACACCCCTTCTTGTTCTTCCGAAGTTACTGTAGTTTGTAGTTGGTAAAACAGAGATTACATTCATCAAAAAAGTTTGCAACTATCACATTTTTGTCAATAATAAATGTTGCAACTAATATAAAAATGTCCAATTTATTTACATAATTTAAAAAAGTAAACATAAAAGTTTATTTTCTAATCCTAGTTAAAATTGTAACTTCATTAAGAATTATGTCATCATAAAACTCTTTGTTTGTCTTGACCGGTCCCGGTCAATGTAAATTTGTTCTCTGAATTTAAAGAAGTAGTTCCGATCAATGTTAATTCAGTTTTATGATTTTTCTAAGAATGTTCATCACTTTTTTTATAGGTGACGAATTATACAAAATTTTTGGTATAGTATAAACGCACTTTTGATGTTAAAACTTTGTATTGATTTTGTTTTTTATCTCAGCTTGACCAGCACTTCAAAAATAATCAGCGATTGTATTGTAGATCATAACTAAAATGTGGTCACATTTTTTCAATGCCATTCGATTACAATTACCCAAATAAAAATTCAAAAATTTAAAATTACTTCTGGTAAATCATATGGTAAAATCTAAACTTTTATCTAATTGCATTAAATATAGTTCCAAGCCTGGAGTTCAGAGAATGTCTTTGAAGTTTAGCAAACGAGTGAGGTACGCGCCCGGTATCATAAATACTTTGCTTAAATAATTTTTTGTTGTTTTCCAAATTTTCTCGTAACATGATTTAAAATCAAAAATTGCAATTCCCTGTTCGATTTTGAAAAACTATGTTTACAAAGATTTTGTCAAATCAGCATTGAACTTTAAGGTTTTGTTCTGGTTCATTTTGTTCGATTAGTTAGTAATTTTGCCACTTTTTTACTGGTTTCACCATTTTAAAGTTTTTAACATAATTTTAAAATTGAAGAAAGACGTCCTGGTAAATTTGGAAACCAGTTTTTCACCGGTGAATTCTTCATTTTGGTGATAAAAATAATCTTACAGTAGACCCTATGGTTATTTTTTAAGTTTTTGCTATAAGAATATAAAATTCTACACAGTAAAATTTATTTTTCCAAAGTTTATGAAAAACAATTCCTTTTCAATTCACTTCCAGCGAGTATATAAGCAGTTGCAAAATTTGCTAGAAAATCGCGAAAAATAATACCAAGTCTTGGATCTCACCACTATGAGTAATTCCAAATAACTTAAACAATCGCGAAAAAAGGAGACCAGTCTTAGACTTTCAATATTTTAAAATTATTATGAGGCTAAAATTTTGGCAAAATTTTCTCATGAATCTAATTTCAACATTAGTTTTTGTTTTTGGTGTTTGAATTGTTCTAATAGCACTGTTTAAGAACCTTGCAACGGTTAGTAACTAACAGATTTTAGTCTTGATTTTTTTAAATCTTATATGAATAAATGTAACAGTATTTAAGTAAATAATAAACAATCACTTTATCACAAAATATTTTCATGTTCTTTTAGAGTCTTGAAATAGAGAGAAAGTTAACTGAACTTAACATTAAAACCAAATAAATGTTTCATTCGACTCTCCTTACTTGTATGAATATTGAACCGAAACATTTCTTAAACTATCATAAAATAAAATTTTATAATTAAAGTTATTATTCAAAAGTAAATTAAAATAGTAAATCAAAAAGATAGTTATCTAACCATTAAAAGATCCATTTAATCAAGTTTTAAATTTTCCCATATATAAATTCTTTTTACAACATAAACATTTTTATTAACACATCGCGTGTATTCTGTTGTTTCTTCGTATTATTGTTATTTCTACCTAAACTAGAAATATATATTAAAAATATCAATAAACTGCCCTAATGCATTCATTTTTTTTGTTATTATTATTAAACTTAAACGCTGTACCAGACGGCAACTATTTGTTCCCAATATTAAATAAATATTTGCTTAAGTTATATACACATAAAACATATATATAATCGCATGAAGAAGAATTCTTATAAGTTGAGTTTTCTGTTTTAGAAATAATAGGAAACATCAACCAACATAAATTGAGAAAAAGCACAACACACACGTTAGCGATTGTCGTTATAATATGATGATAATGAATATGGTGACCAAACAAACATCAAACAATAAAGAGGAGGATACGACACATGTTTAAGAAAAGATAAAAAAAAAATTCATTGAATTTATACAACAATTGTTACGGACTTTCATTTATATTTTATAATGTTTACAAAATAACTTATATTATTTTAGTCACATAAAATGTTCGTTTGTCTCAATGTTTTTTGCTGTTCTTTTTCTAATAAAGATTCACTTAGTCGAAGAGTGATATCAAAATGTTGATCTCATTTTACAAAAGAAATAACAATTGTGATTTAATAGAAAAAATTAAGTTATGTTATTGTAATATAATAAATTAATTTTAATTTTCTATACTCTTACTGTGATGGATTTGTTTTCTATCTCATCAATAGATTTGCTTTAAAAAAAGTCGGACAAGTGCAAATATAACTCGCTCACCAAGGGTTCTGTGTATAAAATATTCTACGAGAATAGTTCTTCTAAAAACACAATTGTAGAAATAAATCAAAAACTTTACTTTCGCAAATTACAAAAAAAATTGTTTTGAACTTGAAAAAAATTCTCCTTGCTCATGGAGCACACCCCATTTATAAATATCAAGAATAATTTTTTTTCGAAATTTCTTCTCTCAACGATCTCTAAAGAACATTTGAAAAAATGAGTCGACCGTTATAATTTGCGTACAATCTTTACAACATTACCTATAACCTTGAATTTTTTCAATTTTTCGCTTCTGTAATATTCCAAGATAAGGAGCAGACAGGAAAAATTTTTTTACATTTTTAAAAATAAGTCTAAAATTGTGTTTCCGAAAATTACAAAAACTAGAAAGTTTTGAGCTACAAAAAAATCACCTTTTATATGACACCCCACTTGACCATGTAATGGAGAACTGGGCCCATTGGAAACACCAACGGATCAGTAGAGGCAGGCTGCGCACCTAGCGAGGTTAATAATCCTGAACTAGCTACAGCATGTGGGTTTGAGAAAGTGTACTAAATAGTGTGCGCGTATTTCGAAAATCATGCAGATCAGAAACAAAGAGAAAAGTGCAAAAAGGAGACTCTGGTGACCCTCAACGATGAAGAACCCGCGACCGTCACGAACTCTCCATTATTAAATGATATTTTTGTAAGGCATTAGGTAGGATTAAAGGCCAAACAAATACCAGAGCATATATAATAATATAATATAAGAAAGTGACTCACCCCACGATTTTAGCAGATCCAACTTCTCTCCACCTTCCTAACTTCTAGCCCATCATTATATTTATCTTAACAACCAAAAATAATTTGTATTGGTTGCGCCAAACTCGTACTGGTGGTTGTGGAACGGAAATCTCCAAAATATAACAAACCTTCGTTGAAAAATTGAGGTAATTGTTGTGTTAACTGAAATGGCTATCGTTGAGCCAAAATCATAAAATATCAATGATCAATAATCCTGAATTGTTGTTAAATCGATGGAATTGTTGCGCCAAAAAAAAACAAGGCGATTGTTGAACCAAAATCATGAAATATGTAGTCAATAACAATCGGCCACAATCGTGAATCGATGCTAAATTGATGGAATTACTGCGCCAGAAATAACCAATAATAATCAGCAACAATCACGAATTGATGCTAACTCGATAGAATTGTTTCCCCAAATATTTCAAGACGATTGTTGAATATTTACAGGATTTACGTTTGTTGAACTTCGTTCACAATTTTCACATCAAAAGCGAAATTTTTACCTTTGTAATTTACCAGTTACACTCAGCCACGCAAACCACAAAATAGGAACACGCCAAAATAAAAATCGAAACCATGAATGTTGAGGTTATGTATTGGTTCATTCAATTTTTATTTCTATTTTTAACAAAACAACTTAAATAATTTTTTTTGTTCTATATAACCTACAGACACCACATAAAACTAATTGATTAATCCACTAGAGGTAAATTTAGGCTAATCTTACTGTAATCATCTCTTTCTGAGATCAATAATTTTAATGATTGTTCTTTAAATAATTACACGGCGTTTTGTATTTAGTTTTCTCTAAACTATCACATTTTACCTAATTTTGGTTTTATAAATTACACGACATTTTGTAAATTTTTATTCTACACTATCACAATTGAACTAATTAACAAAGAATTCTTTTTTTTTGTTTTACTATTTCTCGTATGAGATTCAAATTTTTTCTAATTACAAAAACACAAAAATTAACATTGATTTTTTTCTAAATATACTCACAACTCGTCCATGTAAGTATCACAGCCCATCAAATGAACAATCCAAAAACGATAACTCCTCAATGAATAATCAAAAATGACAACCCAACTTAAAAACTAGTGAGATTCTCGTATTTATAATTATTGAAAACATCGAAATCGATGCGTTCGTATTCCATGTTTTCAATAATTACGAATAATATGATTGGAAAACAAGAATGTAAGTATTCACAGTCGCGACTGATAAAAACCATCCTCATAACAACCACTTGACATGATCAAAAATAATTTTGTTTCGAAATTTCTTCTCTCAACCATCATTCCATCTGGACTCCTTATCCGTATAAGGAACCCGCATAATATAACACTCTTGTAAGTTTTTTTTTAAAATGTTACTTTATGCTGGTTTCGCATCCTGCTCTTTGAATTCGTTCGTTTATATTCTTAACGCTTTTACAGCCTCCTCCTTATTAGGAATTCTAGAATTCTAGTAATCAGTCGATGTAGTTTTTTTGTCGGTTGTAACGTGATAAAACAAGCACTTGTGGAAATACTTGACACATTCGATAAGAACCAACAACTTCTTTTGGAAAACAAAGTAAACTTGCTCTGGCTTAGGTAGCATTTCTGAGAAATATACTATCACCTTCTCTTGCCCAACCATTTTCTGTGTTCGTACTCCAATTTTCCTGTCCTGTCCACCAGAAAGCTTTAGGTAAGCCATGTCTTTTGTTAGGTGTTATCTGGGTTCTTCTGGACACAACAATGCAGGCGTGATTTCTTATTACTGAGTGGCTAAATGAATGTAAGAAAGACAGTTATTGTTTGCAAGTTAGCAGGCGTCACTTCTAATTTGTTCATTGTAGTGTAGAAGATGTACGATCCATCGTGGATCGTTAAGTATAGAAGAGCCAGTTGCAGATATATTCACCAAAAAATTCTGTACTTTTACTTCTGGTTTCGCAATTAAAAAACCGTTTTGTTTGAAGTATTTTACGATTTTTGCTTGAATCGCACCAAACATCCGCAGTTCAGCTGGAATTTACAGCTTTTGAGTTGTTTCTTAGATCCTGGATCAGAAATAAGCACCAATTTTTCAGGACATGTCCAAAACATAAGATCTTCGCTGTAGTCGGGCAGGTAAGATATGGTCTTAGGAGTTTGAGGTAGCTGCATATCCCACGAGGATGGCTAGAAAGTCCTCGACAACGATTTATACTTTAATACCCTTACGGGTACCGCTTAAGGTTGGAAGTACGATTGTACTCGCAACCTTATTTGGGATGTTACCCAGCGCAAAGAATTTAGACCGTTTAACATTCAATGTAACCACCTATATTCAGCTCTGTAGTACTTCAAATTGAGCCCTCTTGCTAGGTTTGGAGTCCGTGTTTTTTCTTCTGATAGCAAAGTTTAGAGCTAATTGGTATGCCACCTTTTGACCAGAGCGTTCTTCTCAAATCCTTTGGAGTAAGAATTATTCTGCCAACTGATATTTTTCTTCATCTGACATGTCATCCGCCAAGTGCACTCATATTTGGTTGGTTCACGGTATGCCGTTTATTACATGATTTTGGAGCTTGTTTTTATGAATCAAATCAATATGTTTAGCATTGAAGCTCACTAGTTCAATAAGCAGTTCTGAATGTATCCAGATACCATGTTGGCCTTTTCTTTACTATACATGCAGATTGATTCATTAACGAACAAGTCTAGAAACACATAATCTGAATTATGTATAGGAAAAGTTACCGCCATCAGGAGCTATAAACTGAGCTATAACGATAACACATTGGATAAAGTGCAACCCTAGGTTTACTATCATTTGTAAAGTGAAATGAGGATGTAATGATGTCATACATCAGATACGTTTTTCAAATCTGGCAAACATAAATTAGAGGGGCTTGGTGATGCGTTTAAAAAAGCATCGCTGTAACATTAATTTTTTTGATTGATAAAATTATTTATTATAAACTAGCGAATAAAAAGGTACGACACAACAGGCGCAGTAGGAAGGCTAAAATAGGAAATAATCAGTATCTAGGGTTCCTCTCCTTTCCTTTCCATGTAGCTCAATGCAGGTTTGTCTTAATTTGGAATTTAGACTTGATCTTGCCATCGGTTCTTTTTTTGGATCTTCTTGGCTTTGGTACCTTCCCGTATAGCTCCTAGGATCACTAAATTTAATAATTTCTATTATTAGGCCAAAGTGCCATCTCGGCCAATCAAATACTGATCAGTTGAGTATCATTTGAGTAAACAGTTGTTTGCATTATATCCAAGATCTCTAAGAATTTTTAAAATCTTTGCCCATGCCAATAATGTGATCTTGGTATACAAGGTATGCTTTCAAATGCAAACCTATTAGCATAAATTTCATTAATTGGGCAATATTGGTGACGCAAAAGTCGTTCCCTAACCCAAACAGTAGAATCCACTGTCCATTAGCAACGCTGTATGGTTTTTTATCCCGGCCTTTACTATGACCATAGGTTTCAGGAACTATTTTGTAGTTTAAAAGTTAAGATTAATCTGTCATTTTATATTATATCTATCTGGAATCGACGTTGATTGGCACAGGATAGCTGATTTTTCTTTGTTACTGCATTTATTTTTCTATAGTCAACCCAGAACCTCAACGTTACTCCTATCTATCGTACTAACACTACAGGTAGTTATAATGGTGAGGGTAAATTTTTACTTCATAAAAATTTCTGACATAATGCATGTAAAGTCATTACATGCTACCAAACTTGAATTGACGCCACCGATTATATGATTTTTCAATGTTGTTACAAAGTTGTTGTCCCTGAACTAATGCATCTAACTGAAAAAATTTGTTTTTTATTTTGCAGAAATGAACGCTATCGATATAACTTATCATCTTTCTTTCCTTACATTTCTCAACCCTGGTTCCAATAATTTTTTTTCTTTTATTGTTGTCTCTGTTTTGATATGAATTTTTGTTTATGTATAACTGTACCAATGAACATGAAAATTCAGTTGGTGAATGTCAGACAAAGCTACACAACCTTATTATTTTTGCGTAATTAAATACAGCCAGGATAGTTTAATGATTTTTTTGTTGTTAAAATTTATATGGTTAATTGCTAGTTGCAATATGGATTTGTTGATTAAAAAAATTAAAATTTAAATTATATTAATGTGTAGTTAAATTAAAAGAAAGAAAAAATGAATAATTGAAACAAAAATATGTATTGTATTTTGTGCCATTGACAAACCGTACTAACAAGCGACGTCGATTGTCGATTGTCGATTGATTGTCGATTGTCGATTTAAATTTTTATCTAAAATAAAATACGAGTGATAATAAACGTTTCAATTTCTTTATTCAACGAGTGCCAGCCTTTGGAGGAATTGTCAATTATTATTATATCATAGTTCGTTGTTTAGTGTAAGTTGTAAAGATGACTTATTGAATTTTAGTGGGCATGAAAAGTTCGATCCGGTGCAACCATGGGAGGAGTGAAACATTTATTTTAATTTTCTAAATGTAATTATTGTAGTTGTATTTGTGTGTGTGATGATTTCGGTTTCTTCGGCATTTGGGGTCATCAGAGTATCTTCCCCTTATTTTTTGTCTTCTTTTGAATTCTGTTACTAGTTTTGTTTGGGTGCATTAGACTGGTCGTTAAAAATTAAATTTTCCAAGACGCCCTCTAGAAAAATTCTTTGTGGTCAAAAATCCACAACGGCATTATTTTTTTTTTTAAATCAAAAGAACACGTGCCGCAAAATCATCGAAGTTCATTTTTTGATAAAATCGTTAATATCTCATAAAATATGCAGTAGTCAAAAAATCAGATAATCATTTTGTAGGAAATTTAATTCTCTACAAAAAAGGTCCAGGTCATATTTTTCCTAAAACCTATATTTCTAATGATAATTTGAAATAAAACTTGCAATTCTTCGAAACTCGTAAAAGCAAATGATGAAAATTTTGACGAAAAAGTACTAATTTTGATTTTTTTGTCACGGATATTTTTTATTCATTTTGTTCCATAGCATAAGAAGAAAATTAGGACTTTTTCGTCATCTTTATTTTTTGTTTTTAAAAATTACGAAAACTTACAAGTTCATTTTCAAAATATCATGAGAACTATACGTTTTAAGGAGTAATGACTTACTTTTTTATAGAGAATTAAATTTTCTACAAAAATGATTATGTGATTTTTTTTGACATCTGAATATTTTATGAGATATTTGACAAAATCTACGAATGTATCAAAAAATGAACTTCGACGATTTTGCGGCACGTGTTCTTTTGATTTAAAAAAAAAAAATTTCCTCGTGGTTTTTTTGACCACAAAAAGTTTTTTAGGGGGCGTCTCGAAAAATTTAATTTTTTAACGACCAGTCTAGGCTAGGGTGCATGTTTGCATATTTGTACTGAATTCGGGAAATAACCTCTCATATCCACAGGATGGAAGCTATCCGGAATTAAACTTCGCCTGGCACGCAGTTCCATTATTGCTTCCTGTTAGTAATGTCACTAGCCGGATCAGGTTTCATTACAAATTAGCGCACAACGTCCTTCCATTATTTTAGTCTTATTGTGGAGGTGTTTCGGTCAAACATTTGTTATGTTGCTCTTTTCTGCTTCTCTTCTAGAGCTTTAGCCCATTTGCATGAGTTGCTCCTTTTCTTATATCTATCACAATTCCTTTCAGACTCATGAAGTATATTCAAAAGTTGCCCTTATTATCTATGTTTCTACGTTTCTCGTTATCTTTGTTGACGAGTTTTACTTCCAATTTTTGCTTTTCCCAGTTCGCGTTGGCTTTCGTTATCTCCTTGCCGTTTATATTTAACGTACGTCTGGACTATTGTATTTGTTGCTCAAGTATTCAATGTGGCAACTTTTTTCATCAATTTTAGCCCCAACAAGGCTATCACCACCTCCCTCTCTTTAGGCTATTTTCTTTTTATAGTTCGGGTTAATGACTTAGGTTATAGACCTCTAATGCTTTATGCACGTGTTTAAGGTAGGAAAAGTAAGCTAAAAGGTTGGTATTTAGGAACTTGGAATAGGACTGGGTAAATTGGGAAAATATTTTTGGGTAATCGATTCCAGCAGTATACGGAACGTAAGGAGTTATTATAGCGAGATATTCTCTTATATGGGACCTCCATGGTATGCTTATGGGAATGTAACGATTGTATTGTGGCTCGTAGAGATCTACGTAATGGAGTAATGGACGTAATAAATCATTAACTTCTTTAGAAAATTTACCGTAGTAGTATCTGTAGAATAGTGTAAGAGCTTTAACCACTCTTTTATGATGCAGCGAATCCATACTCAATGTTATCATTGGATCGCCAATCAGCTTCAATGCATGCCTGCAAACTCTGTTGACAAAATTTAAAGAAGATTCTGTTGCTGCAGTCCAGAAAGTTGCAGCCCAGAGTTGAAATGATTTACAGATCGTAGTAATTTCAGATGGAGAGAAAAAGCTTTTACAGGCTATATACATGAATGAAGGTTATGGTAAAATAGGTTCGAAAACTCTCGTTCTTCTTCCCTTGCACGCAGATTTAATTCTGTTAAATGCCGTTTAAATAAATGTGGTGGCTACCCTCTTATTTGTCTTAGTTTTCTGTACTTATCTGCTATATAACTTTGCTTTACACATACCCAGCATCGGAGAGCTTTTGCAGTATCATAAGTTGCAATAGTGTTGCATATATTGATTATGATCTATCGATTGATACATATATGTATGAAATTAACCATTCCATTGTCAGGCAATCACCATGTAGCGCTCTCTATCGTAGTTGTGGAGTATTGCTTGATGATGTCAATTTATTGCTTATTTAAAATCAAACTTACATATACCTTTTTGTAGGTTTTAATCATTGAGAAAGAAAGTGCCTCACATGAATCCATTAACACCTTAGAACGCATGTTGTTATAGAATCTAGGTCTTAAAAGGTTTCCATATATCTTTTGTATTTTTTTCCATATATTTTTTTTCAATGAAAATAATTACAAAAATTTATGGTGTAAACTGAACAGATGAATCACAAAAAGCAACATCTAATCGAAGTTGGTGATTAAAGGAAAATGCAACTGGATTAAGTAGCATTAGTAACTTAAATTTAATAATTTAGATGAAGAAAATAATCCTATCATATATAAATTGAGACATCTTATATTAAAACAAAAAGTGTGATCATATATTTTATGTAGCCCAAAACCCTACAAATAAATTTGCATAAAAATGTAATGTAATGTAATACTATAAATTGTTCTGAAACTTTCGTTATCTGTATAACACACATTTTAACATTTTTGGATTATTCTTATAAAAACCGATTATAAAAACCCATTAAATGTCCAGAAAAAAATATTAAAGAGTAAGAGTCAAAGTAATAAGGTCAAAGTGCAATTTAGCACTTGTAAATTGACTTTTTCTGTTTTGCAGTTTTCTCGTTTTTCTATAAACTACAGGAAAAACGATAAATTCAGAACAAATCAAAACAATAATTAACAATAGGTGACTGTAGTCGCACAAGACGACATTAAAAGCAGCAAAGTCTAACAATATTTCACTAAAAACATACAAAAATTAAATTAAGATAATCATAAAAAAAACAGGTTCGTCGCTGAAGTCTTTTGATCTTATGTTGGAAAACATATTATATTTGAATTTTTACTAAAAATTTTAATTATTTTCAGAAAGTTTTTTGGTTGTTTTTAGCTTAAATGGCATTTTTAGATGTTATGAACTTATTTTTTATATCTTGAAGCAAATATATTATTTCTGTGACATTTATTATATAAATAAAGCTCGTCACAAAGTAATATAATTACAATATTGTTTGCCGAGCTAATAAGCATGTCGAACATTACATCGTAAATTTCAACTTAGCAGAATCACTTTGAAATTAATTCATTAAAATGTTGAATTTTTATTTAAAATTTCTGTTGTCATAGATGTTTTTTCTGAATCATTTTTTCTCAATACATATAGTTGTTTGTTATTTGTTTTTTATTTTGTGAATGAAGTTAAATGTTTGTTTCGTTTTTTTTAATGATTTAAGAAAAGATAATATTTAACTGTTTTTATGTTGATGTCACAAATTCTTTAGCTCCACATTATAATACGTAATTAACAGTTAAGTTGATTGAGAATAAGATAATAAAAATGATTTTTAATGAATGTTGGGGTGGGGAATTTTTAAAGCTCAAAAGTTATTAATTATTGTCAACAATAAATTTTTTATGAACAAGGTGTGTTGTTTGAGAGTCAACTGATAAAATTCTTTTAACATATACGTTCTGTGCTAATTGATTCTGAATTTTTAAAGGGTTGGATCAGTTTGTAGTTAATCTGAATTTATTTCATTTTTTTATATGATCTGTTGTAACAATCACCACATGGAATCATAACACTACAAATTTACGATTCTCTATTGAATATTGATTTTTTTTTTAATTCTGGAAAATATCGGAAAAAATTTGTGTTAATTTGTGTCGCTCAGTGTCATATTATCTTGAAACCAGGTTAATAAAGCTTATTTTAAAATATTGGTTTTTCTAAAATACCGTTTCATGTTTATAATATTCATATTTTTCTTTGAATTTTAATTTTTTTATCATTTTGAAACAATTCAGTTTTCTGATTTATGTTGAACGATTATTTAAAAAAGAGGACAAGATTAAAAATATAAAAACAAATATAACAACATGAAAAATCTAGGATAGAGTTTCATCTTTAGAATAAAATTCATAAATTCAGCGCCTGCAAGTACCAACTTGACTGATTGCAAAAATTGCCTACATTTCATGTTAATTTTGTTTTAGTTCTTAAAACGGTTCTATAGAACTGTTCTTAAAACTTTTATCTGAATGTCCTACCTGTTTGGTCAATTTAAAATTTATTACAGGAATCACAATTTATTATTAAATTTCACGGCATTCCTAAAATTTAGGTTTTTTTTTTTTTTTTTTTTTTTAATAAAATGTGTTGTGTAATAGGGTTTAGAATATGTGTCACAACAACACATAAATACCTTTTAAGACCTAGGTCTAGACCTGGGTCCCACAACAACTGGCGTTCTGAGGTGTAGATTAACGCTTTTTTTAAACATCTGTGGGTTGAAACCACCTGAGACTAAGTGTTCCGGCAAACTATTCCATTTGTACGCAGTTCGGACAAAGAAGTCTCTCTGCGATCTGCCAGTATGACAGCGCGGGATCTTTACTGTTTCACTGGTTGCGGCAGCCGATTGCCGAGTGGAACGGGGGTAAGAATAAGTTTGAGGCATGATGCCGCTGATTTCATCTGAGCACTGCTGATGACGATATTTGTAAAAAACAACGAGGTCAGCAACAGTGCGACGATGTTGTAGGGAATCAAGTTGTGATGTCAAAGTTCGATCACCTACAATTCGTATAGCTCGCTTTTGAACAGAGTCCAAGAGGGCCAAGATGGAAACAGAGGCAGCACCCCAAACTTGACAGCAGTACTCCATACAGGGACGAATATAGGACTTATAAACATGGAGCAATTGGTATGGAGTGAAAAATTTTTTGCATCTATTTAGGAGGCCGAGTTTTTTAGACGCGCTTTTTGCCATCGCCATTACATGATCGTTCCAGAGTAGGTCATTTGAAACTGTGACACCCAATAAACGAATGTTTTTACATTCACCCATTGGTTCATCACACATACTAAATAAAATATCTTTGGGGAACTCGGTCTTTAATCTGGAAACAATCAACAGCTGTGTTTTGGTGGAGTTGAAATTGACAAGGTTTTGGTCACCCCAGTCGGCGACTTTATTCAGGTCTTTGTTCACGTTTATGGCAGCGTCTCTCCGGGCAGGATTAAATTCGTTCGTGCATTTTACCTTTTGAAGGAAGGGGCTCGAACGACTTGTGCAGAGTACTATCATCTGCAAAACTATTTATTGGGTTGCTGGTGATTTTCAACAATTCGTTGATATAAATCAAAAATAGGGTTGGGGACAATACTGAGCCTTGGGGTACACCAGCGTTAATTAGTTTAGACTCAGAAGAATATCCGTCTAAGGTTACCGAAATGTATCGGTCGGATAGAAAATTTTGAATCAGCTTCACAACATTGGGATGAAAACCGTACGCAACGAGCTTGTTGATTAAGTTGGCATGCCAGACTCGATCGAATGCCTTGGAGATGTCTAAAGCGATAACGTATGTTTCACCACCTTTATCAAGTATGCTGTTCCAACAATGCGCTACATAGTTTAATAGATCGGTAGTTGATCTTTTGTTTCGAAAACCGTATTGGCTGTCGGATATTAAATGATTTTCTTCCAGAAATTTTGAAATATGTGTATTAATATAATGCTCATAGACTTTGGATAGGACCGATAGTAAAGCTATTGGCCTATAATTTGAGATATCGGATTTTGGTCCCTTTTTGGGGACGGGCTGGACATTTGCCAACTTCCAGCACGAGGGAAATATACCAGATTTGTAGGATTGGTAGAATATTTTAGTTAAAGTTGGTGCAAGTTCTTTGGAAAAGGTTTTTAAAATAATGGGTGGAATATTGTCCATTCCTGATGCTTTGTTGATGTTTAACCCCTTTAAAAGTTTAGCGACTATTTTGGGTTTGAAGTGAAGTTCATTCATATTAACTCCTGAAGACTGGATTTGGGGTATTTCTTTAGGAGTTTCCAAAACAGTGGAGTTCAGAGCAAAGCGTTCAGCGAACAAGTTAGCTTTTCTTGCGGGATCATTGACGATTAAATCACCATCAATAATAGGGGGAATAGAAAATTTTGTACCAGAATTTAAAGAATTAATGGCACTGTAGAAACTCTTGTCAGAAACAGACATAGACGTAAGTTTTGAGGCTTTCGCTCTGTCAATTTCGGACTTTTCGTTTGAGATAATCTGATTAGATATTTTGTTGGCCTTTAGATATTGGGATCGATTAGTGGGAGTTTTGTTATGAATCCAAATATTAAATGATCTACGTTTGTTTCTAAGTGCCGTTTTGGCAGCTTTCGAATACAAGTATTTTTGTTTGGGTTTTACTATGGAGAAAGGGACAAATTTATTTATAGCAAATTGGATGGTTTCTGTAAAGTTTTGAGCAGAAACATTTACATTGTCAGTGTAAAAACAATGACGGTCGAAAGGGAAACCATGGAAAAAATTTTGAAGACCACTCTTATCCATTTTTGAGTAGTGAAATATTTTACGGGGTTTGGGAGCTGTAGTTTTAAGTAAATCAGTTTTGATAACTGATGAGATTAAATAATGATCAGAATTTCCAATACTACCTTTCGCAACATCGACACTCGTAATATAGTTTTAAGGTTTAATTTTGAATTTAAAGTTTTTATATAAAATGATGTTAGTTTAAAAAAAATTATTAATATATTTTGATTTCTTATTCAATCAGTAAAAAATATAAAATTATAACAAATCTTCCAAAACTATATACAGTTTATATAAATATTTTTAAATCAACGATAAACCACATTTGAAAAAACGTTTAGAAATAAATTGAAATTTGTGTAACAATAAATTTGTGACATTTGTTTGCCGGTCAGACTGGCAGAACAATTAATCATAAAATTTTAACAATTTATTTCAATATTCCAAGGAATGTAAACGCTAAAATTTTATAAAATCGGGCACTAAACGAGCTTCGTTGCAGTTCTTTTTTGAACAACTCCGCACATTTTATGAAAGTTTAATCAAAATGAAACTTTGGTTTTTTGTTTAAATAGTTTTTGATTTGAAAAATCGAAATACTTTCTTTAATGTCATCTAAAATCTGATCAGTTATTTTCCGTAGAAGTCATACATTTAGCTTATTTTTCGGACCTTAACTCTTAACTGTGTTCGTACTTGTACAATATAATAAAATTAAATGTTAGAAAACTTATTTTATATCCTTTATCGTTAATTTCCAATTTGCTCATATAACTTTACAGAATTTATTGAGTCGAAAACAATTTATGTTACTTAATCTGACAAGAAAATTGAAGCAAAACAAAACTGTAATTTTAACAATTATATATAAATCATTCGTTTATCATCAAATAAAGGAAAATGCAAAAACTTATAAAGTTATAATAATATTAAATAAAATATAAATTCACATGTCTTCAATTTATCATATAAAAGTCATTCGTTTTCACGCCTCTGCTCAGCGATCAAATAATAATATTCGTTCTTTTCTTGATCATCTTAATCTTTTAATAGAAGAAATACTTTGTTTTTGTGATTTCAACATATTTTATTAAGTCTGAATTAAATTTTTAATATATCATATGAATGTACAGGAATAATAATGGAATATGTCTTCTTGCAATTTTTTAATCCCCAAAACCAGTATAACCCAAAGCATCCCTAAAGCCAATGTAAGAACAAATACAGTCATTTTGAATGTATTTTGAAGAGACTAAGTTTTCTCGACGTTCTCTTTGTCATTGTTCTTATATGATCTTTCCAAAATAAGTCATTGAAAATTGTGACGATGGATAAACGAATGGTTTTATATTCGATTATTTGTTTGCACACATGTTGATTACAACAATATCGATAGGAAACTCGGTCAAAGTTATGGAAACCTCGGTTCGATATCTGTGTGTTCTAGTGGCATTAATCTAGTGGTTTAATTCATGGCACCATATCTCTGGGCGGAAATAGTTTGTGGAGAATAATTATTCACTTTTTCCCTTGCAAAATACAAATGTTCCCACATGTATCGATTTTGTTGGAGATTCGTTAGGAGATATGCTAGCGTTATTCATTTTTTGGCAAATTTCTTCATCTATAAAAAAAATTTAGAATAATCTGGCGGTCTCCACTTATGTAAAATTTGTCGCAATCCATAAACTGTTGTGCATCATTAGTAGTCTGATTTCAATCCATTTTAATTTTTATGTGGAACACCTTTTGTGCCCCGTAACATTTTTTGTAGATGTATAATTAGATGGCCGTGTATGAATTTGGAATCATTTTGAAATTTGTTATCACTTGACAAAACTTTTTGATTGTGGAACTCGATTCAGGTTTTCATAGCAGATTGCTTTTTAAGATGGAAATAAATTTTAAATAGGAGTCTGAACAAATTTGTTGTTATAAAAAATCCGGTTAACCCGACATCTAACGATCTCTTGCTAGAACAGTAATGGTTTTTAGGGGGAGAAATATGCATGTTAAATGTGGCTTAGTAAAAGTCGATGTATTTCATATGTTTGGTCTTAAAAGTGTCTGGATGGCTTTTGAGCCATATACTATTGAAACACATTCTATATCCAACGGATTGCTTTAAATTTAAAAGATGTTTAGATGACTGAAAATCCTTAGAGGGTCCTTTTAAAAAAAATATCCCTAGCCAGAACAATGCTTGTAAGTTCACTGTATAAAACATCAGTTAATTCAACCACCTTAACAGAAATGTATATTATGGCAGATAAATTAAAACTGTTTAACCTGTTATTCCCGTTACCATTTGCTATTACTTTATTAGATCAAGTTCCACATTAACTAGAAATAATCAATTTTAAAATTTCGAGAAGCATATATCGAATCCATCCAAAATTGTTTATTCTTCTCGTGCCTTTTTTACTTCGTTAGACATAGTTTCCATTCCCAGACATAGTTCCCATTTTTACTTCGATAGACAACGTATTAGATTCGTGAGAAAATGTCTGGTCTTGCCATCATGTGCGACGAAAACAATTTTTTTTTCCAGTTTCAATAAAATAAAATAAATCAAAGTGCAGGAGGCGGGCGGTGCCATGAACAATTATTTTATTGCAAATTGAATAACTTTAAATCTGTCGTTTGATTTTGATAAAATGTAGTATGAGGCCTGGTAGACCGTGAAGGTCCACCCGTTGGTCCTGCACGCAATGTACGCTACCGCTAGCTCAATCGGCACGGGGGTTCTATTGACCAACCTCAGTACAAGAAAATTTAAAATTAAATAGCAAAATCCAATCTAATGCGTGACTCATTTCCTACCCTGGTTCTCAAGAGAGATGAGCCGCCATACCACAACTCTCCCCATATTATACCACTTATCAAATCATTAATACATTAATTATTAATAGAATAAAACCACTAGTTATATACATTAAAATTAATTAGTACGGAAAAATATAACAAACTTCCCTGAAAAATGGTGACGATGAAGTCCAGTCTATACTTCCTATTCAGCGGTTAACTGTGAGTTCTTACGTAGCAGGAACTAAAGCATAATTAAATAAAGTTCATCCACATGGCTAGTTAATACTTAATAATCCCCAAACTAAACTTCAATTCGTGATTCCTTATTTGCACTACTCTAATCACTGTATATGCATATACGAACCTACCCATTTTTATTATTATCATTCAATTCGTATAGTAACAAAAAAAAATATTCAAATGAAAAAAGCCAATTTTTTTTTGTCTTTTTAATCAAGGTTAAACTTTTCACATTATAATCAAACTTTTAAACCTTATAATTTATGAAATCGAGATTTTTTACATTACAGTGATATATATTCAATTGCTCAGAGTTTACTTAGTAGTAAGAAAAAGAATGAAGAACTCAAACATTTAACTGCTATTTGTATTTGCATTTTGTTTTCATTTTTAACTTTAAAATTTAAACTACTAGTCACTAAAATATATTTTTGTTTTGTTTCACTCTAAAACTTCGACCTTATTACACTGGACAGCACCACACAACTCAATCTCGACTCCAGCAAACCAACTCAACTCCAATCCAAACTCCACCTTTAAAACCACTCAACTGTTTCAACTACCAAACCCCAACTGATAAAAATTCAATTTATTTCTCATAGCTCGAACCATGAAAACAAAAAACTCCGTGGTCAGCATACATTTTCTTTTAATTTTCATAATTTTCATAATTATGTAAAAAAATTATGAATGGAAAATAGAAAAAACATGAGTTGATGGGAAGCTCGTTTCCGGAAGTGTCAAATTTTAGAAATACTTTAAATAATTGTGTTCTTACACACAATTGAGCTGAGAAGTATAGTGACTTCGAAGATCCCTACAGTATCTTACTATGGGTAAAGAGGACGGAAATGGAAGCACAGATCACACGTAATATCTTGCCCATTGCAGGACAGGACGAAAGGAGGAAGTTCAGTTGAAAACATTCGTCCTGAGAATCTTAGAAAAAATCAAGAATTGAAATGGGAGCCAGGAACCCAAACCCCGAGATAGACTCTCAGGCTCTACCGACTGAGTTAGCCGGGCCAGATAAAACAATTATTTACCAAAAGTAAAAAGACAAAGCGAAAAATAAAACAAAAATAATGACAACTAAAAAAATATAAGGAGCAAAAAAAAGTACACCCAAAAATAAAGTTAAAAAAACTAGCGGAGAAAACTAGAAAAAGCCATTGAGATAGGTGGCAGCAGAAGAATGGGGCTTAATCTTAACAACAAAATCGAAAATACAAAAAAAAAGCAAATTCAACCTAGATGCATAATAAACAAAAAGGGAGTTTTGGAATAGAGTTTCGGTGAAATCAAAGGATGACCAGAAGACAGGTGGTCTAACTATGGCTTCAAAAGCCAAGAGCTAGCATTTTCCTTCCTACTGTTCCCTGGCAAACCAAAAACACCACCAGAACACCCTGTGGTAATAAAGAGGTTGGTTTTAAGGATAGGACGATTCATTTCCCTGTTATCGTCCACTGGTCTACGCTTTTCCTATTCTCCAACAGGTTACGCTTTAACGAATAGAATTCTCGAAGACAATGGAAGTTAGACTTAATGAGCGTAACACTTGGTGGTTATAACTTCATTGAGAACCCGTGAACGTGGTGAAATAACTATGGTGGGATGACCTAGATGGTAAACCACCAGGGGTCAATAAGATCCGGGCCATATCAAAAACTTAAAAATAAAATTTAAAAAATTTATACATTTTATATACATATTCTAAAATAAACAACAAAAAAATCTTAAAAATGGAAGAAATGACACAGGACACAAACTGGGTCATGTTCAGAGAAATAGGATTAGGAGCCCTAATGACTGAGAATGTGTCGAACGCAACGAATTAGTAAAAAAAATGAAATCAATTTGAGGAGGGGGGAAAGAAACGAAACTTCCAAAACGAAACTAGAATGAACTGGAGACAAAAACAAAAATTCAAACACTTATAAACTAAAACGTTAAACTTCGATTTATTGAAAAAACAATTGAGAAAAAAATACCAAAGAAACCAAAAAAAATTTCACAAAAGAAATTCAAATTTACTAAAACTAAAATTTCAAATTCTCTTTAAAAACGTTCAAAAATTGAAAAAAAATCTCAATAAAATTAGCAATAAACTTTTAAAAATAAAATTTTTGAAAACAAAATTTCAAAAAAAATAAAACAATGGTGAGTTAGCACAAAAAATTCAAAACACCAAAAAAATTGTTTAAAAAATTCAAAAATATTCAAAAATTACAAAAAATTATCAAAACAATCAAAAAACAATATCCAAAAATTAAAATTGACAAAAACTTAAAAATTTACAAAAAACCAAAATTTTTCAAAAATGAATTCTAAAATTAAAAACATTATTTTTCTTAATACAAAAGATCCACAGCAATCAAAAAATCTCAAAAACTATTCTAAAAAAATTATACAAAACAAATTCACTTAAACTTATACAAAAAAATTAAATTTTACCAAAAATTTTAAATGCCACAAAAATATTCAAAACTTAAAAATTTACCAATTTACAATAAACTTAAATAGCTACAAAATTTAAATACATTTAAAAGTAAACAAAATAAATTTTTAGTATCCAAAAAATATCTTAAGAACTAACAAAAAATTTACAAACATTTGACATTAAAAATTAAAAAAAATGTTTTTCAAGAAAATAATATAAATTATTTAAGAATTTGAAATAGTCTAACTTACAAAATTTATTTAATAAACATTCAAACATACAATAGAGGAAGTAATTTAAAAATAAATATCAAATTACAAAAATTTAAAAAAACTTCCTAAAACTCATTTAATTTAGATAAAACTAAATTCTAAAAATATGGAGGGGCTGAAATCTCACAGCTCTGAGATATCAAGACTTCGGTCTGGGTTAAGGATTTAGATAAAGTTTTTGGCAAAAAACATTTATGAGGACATGGTTTTTAATTATGGGCAGCGATGTATATCAAATATAACTCTTTGTTAAAGTACAAGTATTTTCTATCTCTGTTTAAAAATGTAATACAAAACTAACACGAAACATCAATACGTTGCCGGAAAATTATAACATATCATAAATTAACATAATTTAGTGAAAAGATGACACACTCAGCAGACTACTCAAAAACCTCTCCATTTAGCGTTTCGAGAAAATATTACAAAATCACAAATTCATACTTCTTTCAAAATTCCAAAAATATTTTAAAAATTAAGTAAAATCAAACTTTTTTCAAAATTACAAAAATATTCCAAAAATTAGAATAAAATCAAATATTTAAACTTTTTCTAAATTCCAATTATATTCCAAAAATTCTTAAAAATTTAAACTTTTTCAAAATTATAAAAATATTGCAAAAATTATTACAAAATCAAAAATTCAAATTTTTTTCAAAATTCCAAAAATTATAATAAAATCCAAAATTTAAAAATTTTTCAAAATTCTAAAAATATTCCAAAAATTTCTACAAAATCAAAAATTGAAACTTTTTTCAAAATTATAAAAATATATATAAAATTCAAAAACTCTATTTTTTTCTAAAAATTCTAAAAATATTGCAAAAATTATTACAAAATCAAAAATTGAAACTTTTTTCAAAATTCCAAAAATATTCCAAAACTTAGAATAAAATCAAATATTTAAACTTTTTCTAAATTCCGATAATATTCCAAAAATTCTTCAAAATTCAAACTTTTTCCGAAATTCTAAAAATATTGCAAAAATTATTACAAAATCAAAAATTGAAATTTTTTTCAAAATTCCAAAAATTATAATAAAATCATAAATTAAAAATTTTTCAAAATTCTAAAAATATTCAAAAAATTCTTACAAAATCAATATTGCAAAAATTATTCCAAAATCAAAAATACAAACTTTTTTACAATTCCAAAAATATTTCAAAAACTATAACAAATTCAAAAATGTTCATGTCCAATTTCATTTTAAATTACATTTACGTCATAAAATCAGCTACATTTTTTTTCCAAAAAATTGGTTAAAAAAATAAATGAAATCATTTTTTCACACTTGACATTATTTTTTTGACAAACTTATAATGCCATAATTCTCTATAATAATAATAAAATTTCATTTCAAACAAACAATTTTATTTTTTTCCAAAAAATTGGGTAAAAAAAAAAATAAAAATCTTTCTTTTGACACACTTGACAACATTTTTTTGACAAACTTATAATGCAATACATACTTATAATGCAATAAGGCTTATGTAACCTAATTTTTGGTTTATATTAGCATTGCCATTTTTTGGTAGTTTATCTAGTCGGCTAGCCCTGATGAGAATGATAAACTTTTTTAAAGTTTTAAATTTTCTCATTAGTTCGAAACTAGATCGGTCGAAAATTGTATGGATTGCAAAAAGTTTCATAATTTGCACCATAATATTTTAGATTCAGTTCTTATAAAGAAAATTTATTTAATATTTCTATGGGATATTTTTATATTTTTATGGAAGTTGTTGTTGTAATTGAATGCCATGTATTAGGTATAATGCTAATTACATTGAAACCTCTTGGGTTAGAAAGCTGAAAATTTCTGAGGTTAAAGTTGAAAAGTTTAAGTAAAAGCTAGTTTGAGTTTAAACATCATAAACTCAAAAATGAGAAAGGCATGGTCGTTTGCGTTTGTTTTTGTTCTAACAGTCCTGGTGTCTCAACCTCTACGTCTAAACTACTTTTTTTTTTAATTTTAGAAAGATTTTTGTTCTATCTACCGTGTGCAAAAGTTTTCAAAAGTGAGATTGGCCATTTTCAGCAAGATCAAGGACAACAAAGTTTATTAAATTTTTAAAACAGCTGATTTTTCCGGAACCTGGAACGCCAAAGTTGTCATTTTTAAAAAATGATAGAAATATGTTCAAATATTCAATATTGATAAATTTTATTAAAATATTATGATTCAAACGGAAGTTATAACGCCCTAGATTATTCGAATTTTTTGGCTCTAGCCACTTAACCTGTACCTGGCTATGGCCAGTTCGCGAACTTGTCCAAAAGATTTTTTGCCACAACGTATACAGAAAAAATATTTGGTGTAGGTCAAGAAATGCGATCGTGAGAGTACCGGTAAATTCCGTTACAGCTCATATCGTTATATATATATGTACATATATATATATATATATATATAATTTTTTTTTTATTTTTTCGTCTCCGCTTATCATACATAGTCGTTTGGCACCAAAATTTTTCCGAAATTCCGAGATAGATTTTTATATGAAATCTACCTAAAAAATGTCTATAAATTCGTGAGTATGTCGACATGATGCGGTTGAATAGTGGAGGAAATCAACAAAAACGTTGTGCTCATTCTCAGGTTGAGGTCTTATTTTGTTCTTTATTTCTTATTTTTTAAGCAATTTTGTGAAACAAACTCTTCTTTAAAATTCATAATTGATTTCAAAGGAACTATAAATAACTATAACCTAATTACCTTACAACCTAATTATAACCAGTTTCCGTTTTCCAATAAAACATGTTTCCCACCACATGATTTCAAAATATCTAAACAAGTTTTCTGATCAAACAACAAAAAAGTTGATAACTTTATTTTTATGGATTTTAAATAATATTTAGAGTACAATGATGCCGAATAAAATTGTGCTTGGATATAAAAATGCTGCGCAGTATAAAATAGCCTTACATTATCAAAACAGATAAATTTATAATTTACTTCTTAAAAAGGATACCTTAAAATTAAATACAATGTAAATTGTTTTCTTTTCTCTAAACTTCGAAATAAAAATGTCTAAAGCTACAAACTTATGGTTTTTTATATATTTTTTATTATACAAAGGAAAAAAAAGTTTACAAAATAATCGTGATTTTCATTATTTTTTATAAATTTATAAAGTAGGAAGAAAGAATTACATAAAACTTCCAATAACTCATGTCAAACTTTAACCTTTTCATCAGGTGTTCAGAATATAATGGTGTATTTAAAATTTATAATAACAACATGTTGTATGTTGCATTCTAATCATATATGTTGATTTTTAGTTTAAATTTTTTACAATTTTAATATTCTAATAATTTTTTACGATTTTTAATTTATGAATTATGACAAAACATGCACCAACTTACCTTATCATAAAAAACAATCAAGAGAAAATAAAATATTATATAGACGGATATTAATATAATGATTTAAATAATTTACCAATAACTTTTCGAATTTCATATTCAATCATTCAAAATCAATACATCAAAAATGGAAAAAATTGCAAGATTAAATGGAAAGATTAGCATTTTACGGGTAATTGTTAATTTATTATCTTTGATTTACTTTGATATTTTGATTGCTGGAACTTATGTGATGAAGTTATTTTTAAAAAAATATTCATAATAAAATGATTTATTATATTCTTAAACTATTTTATTTTGTTTCCTTATTGTATTACATATTAGTTAATTTCATGTTATATTTATTTAATGATAATTACATTAAATGTATTATGTTTTTGTGTTTGATGGATTATTTTAATGTATCCTGTAATTCTACAGATAATAATTGTATTAGGTTTTATGCATAATTATTATAAACATTTGTTTCCGGAAATTAATTATTTTCTCTTTAAGTTGTAACGGCAGTAGTTGAATGTTTAATTCA
Source organism: Diogma glabrata (assembly GCA_963693315.1). Classification (NCBI taxonomy): domain Eukaryota; kingdom Metazoa; phylum Arthropoda; class Insecta; order Diptera; family Cylindrotomidae; genus Diogma; species Diogma glabrata. The sequence goes on along the minus strand of OY856188.1, from coordinate 247,559,557 downwards.
CATTTAAGAAAATTGCGAGATAATTGCTTACTTTTTTCTTTGCCGAAATTTATAATTCAGATTTATAATTTTATATACAACTTGGACGTAAAGATTAGTTCAGCTTCAAATATGGTACAAATGTTTGGATTTTTACTTTACTAAAAAAGCACTTTGCTTGGTTGTTATTATTTTTGATCATATTATTTCAAAATTTCTACGACCAAACAAGAAATTATCACTCATGTTACAGTTTAAGTAATTTCTTGTAAGACGATAGCAGTAGCGTTATATATTTATTATGCACTAGTGCATAAAAAAGTTTCTAATTTCATCAAATGCAAAACTTGCGCATAAGAATTTTAAATGTGATAATAAGATTAAGAAATATATTTATATTAAATAATGATTCAATAAAAAAATATTCCCAAATTAAATAGATAGATTTAAATTGCTATTGTTATTATATTGTTTTGATATTTTTAACTTATGCAAATGAGTAAACGCAAAAAAGGCTTACATATGTTACATGATAATAAGACATTCATAGAGCGTATCGCTTATTGAGGTTCTTAACTTTTCAAATGCATCACATCGGCGTCGGATTCTAACAAAACAAGAATGAAATTATAAGTCTGCAATATACGGAATACTACTTTTCAGTGAATGGTGTCAAAGCCAATTCTTATTTTATCTACGACGAATGTCTATTCGCCAAAAAACATCGAAACGAAGAGAATTTAACAAGGAAATATTCCTGCCCTTCCACAGATGATTCAATAAACTAACCAGTACGATTCCAGCATGCAATCTAAGACTTATAGAATTTAATTTAGTCCCTATACTGGTGTGTTATAACAAAATTATATAATTTAAGTTGTTACATTTTAGGAATAATACAAAAAAATTTTACATTTAAATCGATTGCTGATTCTTCGTCTGTTTCCTCTCCTTGGTTTTGCTTTTAACGCTGATAGAGCGTTTCACACGTTTTTTAAATTTTATTTTTTTTTCTTCGAAATCTTTTAATATCATGGAAAATTTGTTTTTCAAAACAAGCCCAATAATTGGCCTATAGAGTCCAGAATATTCAGATATGGGCCTAAAAATAAAAGATAAACAACTTTGATGATTTCCTGTGATGTATGCCTTTTATTCTCTTACTAACAACAACCAAAACGTAGCAAAAACATAGGACAACGTAGCGCTGAAATCAAAATGCCACTTCTTTGCCCTCGGTTGCCACAACAGACAAGAAAGATTAATTAAACATACTTCCAGAAACTATACGTTAATAGTCCAAAAAACAAAATATAATAGAACTCGGACTCTTCTCCCCCGAATTAGAACTTAGAAGAATAGCGCTAGGGTTCTGGGAGCCTAACGTCGCTAAATACTTAGCAAAACCTTTTGTTTTTGTTTAATAATCACTGATCGAATCCAAAAGAAGATTTGGAAAGTCAGGTAAATCTGAAGGAAGATGGCAAAACGTGACAATATGCATATTTCTTTGCCAACTATTCAATAGCGACTCATTTTAAGCAATGGTTATTTCTTAATTTTAAAAAATTTTAAGCCGAACAGAGCCTTACATTCTTAAGTTCCAGACATGGATATATTTAGTTTGGATTAACTTAAAAGTAATTTTTGGAAACATTCAAAGCTATCTACCCTTGTATAAGAGGTGCTATTAATTGTTGTGCTCACAAAAGTTAAATTTTAGTTTTGAGATGTTCAACAATATCAACGTTTTAAGACTTTGATAAAAATATTGTCACAATTTTAAAATTTGTGAATTTTGTCAAAATATTATGAGTCAAATTGCCATTTAATTGCACTTTCAGAATAGTTTATAATTTTATAACATGCCGTATTCAAGGTGAAAATCTCAAATGTCCTTGTTTAAAGGTGTTTATCGCACTCTAACTAATACTATGTACAGTGTACACCTATTCGTCGTTTGTTTAAAATCTCATCCCTAGTAACATATTTATTTGACCAGTCTATTGAGTTAACATCAGTGAGCTTTTAAATCTTGGCTTGAACCAATAAACCGTTGGCTAATTTATTCCTTGTATTCAACTTAATGATTTGTTTACCAACACACGAACCACAATATTATGTTATTTCCATAATATTGGTCCAATTTCGAGACTGCGGGGAGGTTTGAAATGTTAAAATTAGAATTCATTGTCAAAACAAAGTTTCTTGTTCTGGTCTGTGTATGCTGCCGAATTATGTTTGGATCTACACATATGAAGACTAGATTTCGAAACCGTTTTTGATAATAGAACACAAGCTAAATTTATCTCTTCAGCATCCAAGAAAAATGGAGATAATCGAATGGAAAATTTAGTTTATACGACAAAGTCAAACGTTTTATTTATTTGTCTAAAAGTTTAAAATAACCGAGAGCATAAAAACTGTAATGAAGCGCCTCTTTATGGCATAACAACGAAGTGGCATAGCAGGCCGCGTACCTAGCGAGATTATTTTTAGCCCCAGACTAGCTGCACCCTATGGGGTCGAGAGAAGAATACCTGCTGTTCCAGCACAAATAACTGTATTTGTACGCATAACATGAGATAAGAACAGATGTAAAAAAAAGGTAAGTGAACTAAACAGACTCTGGCGACCCCCGTGTACGAACAAACCACGATCACCACGTTCAACCCCCATATTTCAGCACTCATTCATACACTCTCGCATCTTATCCATTCATGCACACACACACACACACACACACACACACACACACACACACACACACACACACACACACACACACACACACACACACACACACACACACACACACACACACACACACACACACACACACACACACACACACACACACACACACACACACACACACACACACACACACACACACACACACACACACACACACACACACACACACACACACACACACACACACACACACACACACACACACACACACACACACACACACACACACACACACACACACACACACACACACACACACACACACACACACACACACACACACACACACACACACACACACACACACACACACACACACACACACACACACACACACACACACACACACACACACACACACACACACACACACACACACACACACACACACACACACACACACACACACACACACACACACACTCACACCCCCCCACATACACAAACACATGCACACATCCAAGCCCATACGCCCAATTTACATGAGAAATATAATATAAATGAAAATTATTGCAAAAATAAAACAATATATAAATCTGTAATCAAAGAGAGATTGAAGCTTTTAAAATTTCAAATAATACTATTCAAAGTTGGACTACCATAGTTACATAGCCATTAATGAAAGGAAAACTTCATCATCATTCACTTCTTCAGCACCTTTTTTATCGATCGAAAATCACCAAAACGGATTCTTTTTAGTTTCTGATAAAATACCAAAATTAAAATTTATTTGTTGAGCCCACTCTCTCTAGTATTTTCAAATCTAATGTTCCCTCATTTTTCGTATACGAAGTAAAAACATCGGAGCATAATTATACTTACTGATCTGTTTTAGACCAAGATATCAGGGGTTACGATTATGTAAAGGCTTAACTTCAGGAAATCCCACAATTAAACAAAATGACGAGATTTGGTGGTGAATAACGACAGTTCGTATTACGAAAATTTTCATATTTATCCTGAAAAGTATTAACCGTAACTGTAGTTTGTTTATTTGTAATACTATATGATGAGATTGGAATGAATAATTTCGGACCCGTGAAATTTATTATTATTTACTTGTGCAATAGCTTTTGAATTAAAAAAATCGTGAATAATTTTTAAAGCTTTATTTCTAGAAAATATGGTTTCAAATTCAGCACCCACTCTATCAATAATAACAATTATCATTAGTTGTAAGTAAATGAGTTTGGGTTAAATTCAAAGAATATTATCATTATATGTGCTATTAGGAACCTTGTAACCATTAGCGATTATTCTTGTTTTCCTTCATATTTTCCATCAATAAATTATTGCTAATGAATGGCTAAATCACATAAGATAATGCACTAATGAAAATTTAAAAAAAAATTAAAAAAAAATATAAACGCTAAGTGTCTGTTCCTACAACGCTAAATTTGCAACCTGCAGATTTATTTATGGAAAGAAACAATAATCAAGGCTTTCATTATAGGTTCATTCACCCACACATACACATCCCAAGCATACACGCACATGTACATGCACTCACGCACCCAATTATATATACATACACAACCTCGTACATACATATTTAAAATGACTCACCTTATAGTTTGTCCAGATTCCACTCCTTGGTCTCCTTCTATCCCTGCATCTCTCCCATATCAATCAGGTCAATGAACTTAAATAAAAGAGCTGGTGAATCAGGCGGTAGCGGATGTAAAACTGCACGAATTGTACGCCAACAAAAAAAAAACCCAATAACGGATGAATAGTTCCGTGTTAGAAGGATGATGAATAATCTCATCCTCGTTATTTGTCTCGCAACTGGATATTGACTAGGATATCAAAGTGAAACGGTATTTGTTTACCGTTCATAGCACTAGGCCTAGGCCCTTCCTTTTACGTCATCTACGATGATCCAAATATCTTCCAAACCATGCTTGTTCGTGGATTTTTTCACCATATAAAATTCCACTAATAGAATAAACAACTATATCTCGTGACGTTTGCTAATTAACAGGATACATTTTTTTTCTTCCATGTTATTCATCCTAATTATCTGTGGTTAGATATCTCGTAATACACTGAATTTTAATAAACAAAACGAGCAAACAAAATTTTAATAAACAAAAAAAACGTAAATTGAAACTTTACAAGAATGATCACAAACATGCTAAAATGAAAAAAACAAAATCAGCGAAACGGTAAGACTGAATAACAGCTGTGATGTTATCCGACAAAAAATCGAAATAAAAGTCAGAGAGCGAGGCGCATAGCATTTATAGTAAAAGGAATGGTAACAGGTTTTAATAACTGGAAACCCACTAAGGAATTTGCATCACTAAATTGCATTAGAAAAACTGGGAAAGAATTATATAAACAAATATCGATTACGAAACGATTGTAGGAATTATATATGAAAATAGCGCGATTATGCATTAATGATATTGCACAACTATTTTATGATAAATTTATAGCGATTAATGATTACAAACTGAATATAAGAAATAACATTGGGAAATATCACACAACTGTTTTAGGACAATTTTTAAACGGAAACTATTGTAGATGATGATTATGGATTGAGTACAAGAAACGACGTTTAAAGGGAAAACGAAAATAATTATGAAAGTCTCCGCCAATGCAAATTTGATGCGTGTGAGAAAGTAGTTCGTCTCTAAATCAGGGAATTACACAACTGCTTCGTTGATCACCAGACTACTTCGTTACAAAACTGAGAAGTACAAAAATGTTCAAAGCACTATTGTATTCTTGGATATTTCTTAAATAAACCTACTTTGATTCAAAACCAGTATGAGCAACCGACAAGCAGAAATACAAGGAAATGTTAAACCAGAGACAGAATCCAAGAGAGACAATTGCACTTCAATAATTTTCTATATGTAACCTTGATGTTCACTTCTACGAATTATTGTTTTAAATTGAAAGTTATCTAGATATATCAATGCGGGGTCTCTGAACATATTACTACAAGCAACCAATTCAACAAAAAATACCTAAGAGCTGAAACAATTCCGGTGAAGAAGACTGCCAATATCACAAAAAATAAATAACTGAAATTGATCAAATTAGCTACAAACCTCAACATATACAACGATTGGCGACTACAATTAACGCCCAACGTGAAGTTTCTAGAGCTATTTAAAGATTGACAGGAGCTCTGGAGAAGGCTTGAGAGCTTGTTGGTGAGAATTTGTTGGTACAATATTTTATTTTGGTTTACGGTACTAGATGGACTGATTTTGTTAATCTAGATATACAGGAATAACCTGAATCTAGGAGGATACTAGTCATCGGGAGTTACCCGAATTAGCGTGGTTTTTAGTCGTGTTTCTTATTTTCTATACCTTGTCCATTTTCTTAACCGATCGTGATACGGACTCTTGTCCCTGAGTAGCATTCTTTGGAAGCGATCCTGCGATGACTATGCCATATGTGGGATGCAGTATGTCATTATTGAGAAGGACGGAGGATGACGAGTCATGTGAGGGTACAGATTCTTGCTGATTGTCGGTTTACTGATAGGAGATGCGACTCTCATATGGTGCATTAAATTCGGATGCCGATATTAGGTCAGGATAATATTCTGCGAAAAGATTTCTCTTGTCCAGTCATCCAAATTTCTTTCTAATTCTTTTATTTAAAAGGCAAAAGTAGGTGCCCTTTGACGCCTGCCGTTGGGACGTTGCGACCCCGCTTTTCCCGAGCTATTAACCTTAGTTGTCCCGGAGTTTCTCCAAGGGCAAGGGTCTGAAACAACTGGGTCAGGACTTAAGACTTTGCCCTGGAGTCTTTGTTCGTCGCGAAACTTCGGGGAAGGAATAACGTGTCGAGAATTTTTGGATCGGCCTTAACTGTTTCGTTTTTTTATTTAAGGGAGCCATTTTCACCTTTGCGGGGAGGCTAGGGAAGATGGATGGTGTGGGGGAATGATTACCGTTGATTGTCGGTATATCTGAAAGTAGCGAGCACCCCATATCATTCATTAGGCACTGGGTCGTCGGATGGGTAGAATTGGATCCCTGAGCACGTCCATTTTTACATAATCCATTGTCTTCGTAAAAAATATCTTTTCCTTTTAATTAGTACGTGCTTTGTTGGGCGAGTGGTTTCGAAGATGCTGAGTGAAAAATACCTGAGCCACATCTAGCCCAAAAAGATTGGATGTATGTGCTGGACTTTTTGCTTCTTCAGTGGTACTTTGGGGCAAGTTCGGATCAACACTCTTATTTTACTAATCTACATCGGCTGTTCTGTTCTTTGATCGGCTAGAGTTAGAGGTTTCAGATTTACCTGACTCTCCAAATCTTCTTGTGGATTCGATCAGTGATTGCTAAGCAAAAACACCAGGTTTTGCTAAGTATTTAGCACCGCTATTGTTTCACAACAACAGGCAAACAATTCCGTAAACAATATTCTTTACGAAGAGTATTCGAAAACCCCAAACATTAATTGTAGAAATTTCCAGTTCACATCTTCTAAAATAATACACCAAATTTCTTTTAAATAACACATAAATTATTATTCACAATTAAAAAATAACTTTATTTCTATTTACACGGTTTTATGTTCACGATACAGCATTTCGTTCAATTTTATCTTTCCCAAATATCTTTTTTAAACAGTATTCCGTTCCATCTAGAAAAATCTATGGTATTCTTTAATTCTGTTCTGTTCTTCTGTTTAAATGTGCCTTAAAAAAAATAATGTTTGTTCCTTAAAAAACGTAATACACCAACAAATCCAAAAGAAGTATTTTGTTTGTCCCACCGAGGAAACAACAACAATATTCGATTCATAATTATTATTTTTTTAAAAATTCATTATGAGCATGCTTTCTTAATTTGGTACAGGGTGTTTCTGTTGTACTGAATAGAATTTTATGTTGTATTTCGTTACGAATTTGTTACCGCAAGGAGGGATCAGATTTTGTTGATTTGTAATTATTTTTTATTTATGATCTCCTGGTGTAACAACTCTGCGTACTCCAGTCCCTGCTTTTGACATACAAGTTAACGTGAGATAACGCATACCAATGGTCATAGCGCCATGCACGGACAGTGCAGTTACAGATAATGTGCTCCATCGTTTCTACCTCCAAGTTTCATAATCTGCATCTGTCAAAAGCAGCAAAACCTAGTTTGTTAAGGTGGTGATTTATTGGACTGTATTCTGTCGCGCACCGTGTTACGATCTTAAGAAAGAGGCTTTCTTGCATGATCAATTGTTTTTAAAGGGATACGAGGAAGTTGCGTACCCATAAAACAAGTTCAAAACAATTAATTGTGCATGATACAAAATCCCCGTACGCAAAATTGTGCATATCATATTCATCCACATGATGAGTACCATACCCTGCACATGCAATAAAAAACGAAATGAAACTAAATTTATTTAATGATAATAATAATAAACAAAAGAATATATGAAGAAGAACAAAATAAAGGAGGATTGAAAAATTATTTTTACTTCTTCTAAAATGGCTTGTTTCATTTAACTTTTTATGATTTGATATGACTTTCGTAATACTGTATTGATGAATTTTTTCTAATTATTAAAATTAGATCTAAAATAATGTGCGAAAAAGGTTTTTAGTGAAGGTAAGGAAAACAAACACAAAACACAACCGGGCCCTTTGAATAATTAATTTTAGTGATTTAAAAAAATTATTATTATGTTTTTTTTAATATTGTTTGTTTGCCTTGTTTAATACCAGTTTACTGATATTTGAATTTATTTTTGATATTATTCAGAAAATTATTGAAAATTGATATTATTTTTTCTATGCATTCATATGCATTCTAGTGGCTTATAATTCTAGACTACATGTTAGGATCCATTGCTATCGTATAGATAAAATCTTAATAAAATAAATCTTGTATTTAAATTGATTTAGTGGCTATTCTCTTGGAGTTGTCTTGTCTTGTCATTCAATGTCAACTTAGTTGAATTATCCTAAACGATAAAACGTGTTCGTGGAGTAAAATAAATAAGGTATATTACAGATACACAAAATGTAGGTATATTTCACATTATACCGCTCAATTTTATCAAGGTAATATACAATTTTTAAACACAAAATTTTATTAAATTTCACATGAGTCTGAATGTTGTTATGCTGTATGTTGTTTTCTTTGTGATATGCTTAATTTTAATTTTTACAGTCACAGATAGCAATCGATGGAAACGATATACACAAACAGTATATATAAAGTAGAAAATTATATAGTTATTCGATTTTCACAGTCTTATCGATTTAGAAAACTCATAATTTTTTTTCGTTGTTATTGGTTTCCGCACGTATTTTTTCTTTCAGTTTTAAATGTTAAATGATGTCTATGAAATTAACTGTCAAAACTTATGTTTACATTCAGTCATACATACATTACGATCGGATTAAAGCAAAACATGATTATAATTAACAATGCAGATTTATTTCAATATGAATTTGAAATGTTAATGCAGAAACATAAATGACTGAAGATGAGAACCGAAGACCAGCATAATTGGTTATGAAATTTTGTTTTACTATAACAAGTGTGGGTTGGTTGGTTTTTGTTTAAAAATCAATAAGTTGTTAAACGAATATTTATACTATTCAGAAATAATTGCATGGAAAAAAGCTTTAACTTTTCATTAATTGGTTCAAATTCATTATTAGTTAACTGGTGAAAGCTGAAAGTATAATACAATAATTCTGACCAAAAAGTTGGTTCTCTGCGTTCTGTATCAGAAGGTGATATATCAATATGGTGAAAGTAAGCAATTTTTCGTTCAGAAAACATTTCTGTAACAATTTTGTTTTCCAAGAACAAAAAATTCCAATTCCATAGAAACTTGAATTTTCCTAAGAATTATTTCTTTTTTTTTTAATTTCTTGGATATTTTTATTCCAATATTTTTTTGTAAAAACTAATAATATAAAAATTAGATCAGAATAAACAGTAATACTGTAAATAAATATATCATTAATTTCCTGTCCTACCAATTACCATTAATATATTTATGGTCACTTTCAAGTAATCTTTGAATCAAATAATTGTTGTTTTATCCAAAAACGATGTGTTTGTTCATGATCGAAGAAAATCATAATAACAAAGTTATTATTAATTTCATGGAAAACTTCTGTCAACGGTTTTCATTTCGACCAATGTTAAAGATTATGGTCGTACGCATATAATCTGTTGTGAATTACTAGAAATAGTTTTATAGATTTGAATAATATTCCCTTGGAACACCAAAATTATAAAATGTACAAGTTATAATGCTTCGTATGAAACCAAACAACCGCTGTTCTGATTAAATTGATGATTATGATGTTCCACAAATCGAGCAGCCATACATCATACTCTTATTAATATGTAAATTATTCATATATAATTTATACAAAAAATAAGAAAGCAAAAGATATATCGTGATGTTTACAGTTAAATTAAGAAAAATGTCATTTTGTCTTATAAAAGAAGAAATAGAGGCACGAAAGAGGAAGATTAAAACAAATCAATTAAATGACAGGGAATAAGTAATTGATGAATTAATAAAAATTTCATTTAATTAAAAATTATCAATATTTTGTTTTCCGATTTCAGTCACATATCGCATTCTTTTGAATTGAAAAATTGTACCTAAAGCGATAAAAAGTGAGTAAAAAGCAGGTATGCGTTGGATACAAAATTTAAAAGAAAAGTTGGAAATGTTCATTTAACGATTTAATCTTTTATATGAGATGCCACTCGATGAGGCCAAAAAGTTTTTTCCACCTATTCCCACTTTTAACTCCCCAAAATACACACAAAAAAATTGATTGGCGTTTTGATCTCAAATTTGGTTGTCTAGTATTTGGCTCTAGCTGATTAAGTCGAGACAACTTTCTTTTGCGTAAAGTCAATTTTTGACGTTTGTGTTATAGGAAGTACTCGGCTGTCGGGTACGATAGCCGAAAGTAGATATTTAGCTTTGCAGCTCATTTTATTAATAATTTTTTTTTTCAATTTAATTGGTGTGTTTACTAACATTAAGGTCGACCAACGTCAAAAAAATACTTGGAAATTCATTAAAATATCCTTTTAGATTTTCCTATAAATCTATGTAGTTCAAGGGAACAATTCGAATTGTTCACTTAATAGATCACTTACTAGATTGTCAATTGTCATTTGAAATCCAAAATATTTCTAGTAGGGCATCTGTAATGTCTCGTGTAAAGGAATTAATCACTACTATAAATAGCAGTTCACTTAACACGCTTAACAATAGGCTGCTTTACCCACATTAACGGGAAAATAATCTATTGCCTGCTGTAAATCTGATTTGATTGTCGCATTAAGATACATATCTTGAATTAAAATCACATAATATTCTGGGACACCATGGTCTCTTAAAGTGCAGTGCATGTTTGATAGACAACAAATATCACTATTTTATTTTTATAATTAAATTAAAATTTTTTATTTATTGGGTTTGAAACACAAGAATTCTTTTAACATTATAATATTTAATTAGTAAAACAACGTCTTTTTTCACTTCAAAAACTTTATTTATTTTTAACTCCGAATATTTTCTGTCTCTAAGAGACCTTCTTCTTGGGTTAATTGTTTTCTAAACTAAACTAAACTAAACACAATGATCTATTTATATACAAATACAAAGCTATGGATCTTAAACAGTGGCGTCATTTCACCAAAATCTTGGGGGGGGGCGAGAATTTAAATGACATAATAAGATTTTTTTCGTAAAACATAACATACACATTTTTATACACACTGACACACATATATTTAAAAGCATTTAAATGCATCGACTTAGAAATAAAAATAAAATACTTTTGAGCTACATTGGTTACTCTGCTAGTCTTCTGGTGTTGTTTCATCGAAGAGAATGCCACAAAGTTCTGCAAAATCCCTTCATTTGTTAAAAATAATTTCAAATTCAGTATCATCTCTGCATTGTTTAAGCATCAAGAAAGTAGTTTTAATTAAAGCGCTTGTGCTAGAAATTATTATATCTTTGCTTTGTAACTGTTCAGAGAGTGAATTTGTAAACGACAGCAGATCGTGCAGCATAGAAAAAAAGGATGGTTTTTCAATACGATTTTTTAGATCCCGGGCATCCCGAAATTTAAAATTTATGAGTCACATAGTCCTAGGATCCATAAAACACCACGGGATTGCAATCCCTACGTGACTGCTCTTATGTCGAATCGTTTTTTTTGTTTGTTTGTTTGTTTTCCTTTATTTGTCTCAGAGAGAAAGAGTTATGTCTACCCTAAACTGACCAGAGCCAAATCGTTAAAATGTGGGACAAAATGCAAACATTCTTCCAAATACTAACTAATTAGAATTTCTATTACGAGAAAGTGGGACAGTAAAAACGTGCTAACTAGATTGTGCATAAATTTACTATTTAATGCTTTCCTTTACTATTTGTTTACTATTTAATTCTTCAAAAAATTCTTTTATTTTAATTGGACATTGTTCAACCGTTAGGAAATATGCTTGCCATGGTTCGTATATTTTCAAAATTCTTTCTAGTGCTGGCATTACCGCCAGCCAGCGAGTTTCACTGTATCCAATAAGTTCGGTTATGTTCGACATTACTTTTGCCGCAGAACTCCTTCAACGTCTTCAGTAAAGACAGTAAAATATCCAAATTTTTTTAATCCTGCCATTTAAATCAGCAGCATTTCTTATTGCATTATTTAGAATATGGGCTGCGAATCCAATACCAAATACACTCTGGTTCAAATTCGAGTTTAGTTTGTTTTTAAATTTTCACCCCTTGACGTGACACCACTAAAATTGGTGTTCGTGTTATCAGCGCGAATTGCAACAAAATAACAACAAAACTTGTTTAAGCTACTGGAGCTGGCGGCTTATAGCAACGCTTTTTTTATGTTTATTTGTGTCTATATGTCTTTTAATATCATAATGTCCACTGTTAATTTGCAAATTCACTCCGACTGGTAATACACTAAACTTTTGCGTCGTTATATTTTTATTTTTTTATAAAAGGATAGTCCAATTCAATATCGTATAAGAATTTATAGTAGAATTTTTTTGCCAGCGAACACAAAATTTGTTTGTTATGCGCATATTGTTTGCACATGCGCATGCACATGCGCATATTGTTTGCACATTCAGTGTCTCGATTAAAATATTAAAAAAAACTATTGGGGTCCCATTGAAATAGACAAAAAAACGCATAAAAATTAATAAATTACTATTGAAATTCAACCAATTATATTAGAAAACCAAAAACTAGTAAAAATGTTAATGATTTCGTTGGCAATATAACAAAATTTTGATAATTAAAAATAAATATAATAAAACTAACGACGCCTATGGAAACAAATATCACAACAAACAAATGGTACGAACTAGAAGTAGAAATTTAATAAATATAACTGTTTTGAAAACAAATTTATCCCAAAATAAATAATGCATCTCTGTTTTACTTTTTGTCTCATCTATTTGTCTCTTGCTGCGTCCTAGCTGTCAAAAATTCGCTGGCAAAAAAATTCTACTATACGTAAACGTTTTCTATCCGTCTTGATTTGTAGGAGAACTTTTTAAATATAATTTTAAAAATTAGTATAAATTTACCTCTTACAGTAGCTTAAAACTTTTGTTACACAAGTAAAGACTGCAAAACAATTGAAACAATTTATTTTAATCTTACTAAATAATTAATATCTTTTCTGTATTCTGTAAGTATAAGAGGTATACAGTATACCTCTCGTTCTATATTTTGCAAATCTATACCATTTAGGAAGTTTTTATGCTGTTTACTTTGTTTGTTCTTTATTGAGAAAAAGAATTATAAATTAGAAAATAATAATTTTACTTTTGAGCTACCTAGTTAAAGTGTGTTTTAAACAGAGTTTGAAACGCTACCTATACCAATCCTTTACTTTGTTCTTTCAGAGTGCGTAGCTTAAAAAAAATATAACATTCTCACATACAGGAGTAAAAATAATAAAATATCATTCTTGCTACTAAATTGAAATAAATATTTTCTTTCAAATACTCAAAACATTTATTTTTGCGTCAAATTTGATGCTTTCCAACGTAAAATGCTTCGAATGATTCGTTCAATTATTCATGTATTGTTCGAAAAATGAATATAAAGGATGACATAGAGTGACTAATTTTCTTCTTTTGCAAATCGAATGAAAGAACAGGAAAATGTAATCTGCTCCAAAGGAGTAAAATCGAAAAAACAAAAATTTTACTCTTACGAGTAAGAACGATATTCAAATTATGAAGATTTTAATTTTTGAATATTATTTCAAAGGATGGAAATGAGTGCTCGAATAAAAGAAAATTGTAAACTCTGGGTTAAAAATTTAAATTTTTATGAATTTATACGCAAAACTGAGTCTTTTTAAGTAAAATATTTTATATTTTGTTTTTCATAATATACTTTCGATTTCTCGTATATACACCGGGGAGATGTTTCTATAAACAAAGAAACCTTTTCGCTGAGGTAGATCTGTTACACATTAAAAGGTATGTAAATTATTGAAGTAAATTAACTGAGCTTAGTATTTCTAAGATAATTATAGTTAAAACACTATTTTAGTAAAACAAATATGGTTAAATCAACATATACATAGCATTATACAAACTGCAAGAAAAAACTGTGAAGCCATTGCTTTGACTAAGATATTGCGCAAACTGTACGTAGGTACAGTACAGATATAAGGTTTTTTGATTATTTCGATAATGCAGAAATATTTGTTTCGTGGGACGCTTCGTGGGACAGATTTTTCCGTGCGACAACGCAATAAAATGTGTGACATTTTCACGCAGCGTGGGACTTCTGGTCAGTTTACTACCCATAAACGTGCATAAATTTTTCATTTGATTCAAAATTGTACAATTATTGCGAGCTTGTTTTAAATCTATAAGAAAAACCTACCACAAACAATAATAGTTTCTCCCTCCTTGTGACTATAAAAAAAATGAACAAAGATTGACGTTTAGGATACGTTTTGGATTTTATTATAACTAACCAAACATATAATTTTTGCTATTTTATGAATTAAAAATTATAGTCCATATAGCGAAAAGAATTTGTCAGCAAGTTTTCATAACATACTTTGAAAATATTTACATAACTTAAATATTTGTTCGTGTCGTTAAAAAATATTGCTTGTCCATTATAAAACATTCACTATTTAAAATCACTGGAAATAACCCAATAAATTTAAATTACTCCCGTAATTATTTTCATTCATTTTATAAAAATTAGCACAACTATCAAGAAAACTTTTGATATGTTATAGGATTTTACATTTTAGAATTGTTTTTAATTTATTGTTTTTAAAAAAGTCTTGTAAAGTTTGTACAATATGATACAGATAAAAAACAAGGCTGAACAGTCAGGGTTCTTCAAATAAGTGGGGTATATTGTGTTCTCCAGCATGTACTTACTTTTAAGTTTATATAAATTACCAATAACAATTGAAATTTGAATGCTAAATACTGCACTATAAACTCTCGAGGAACCCTATACTAATGAAATATTTTGTTTCCTCTGGCTCAGACACGAATATCTTATAAACAAAACACAATCGTTCTTCTAAAAGCGGTGATGCCGCGCACCTTAGAGTACGATAGAATTTTGTCAAAATACGCACCCACGGCGTTTTTAGAAGAACGATCGTGTTTTGTTTATAAAACTGATTTCATCAGAAGATTAGAAGCAATACGACCGCCTTTCGTATCGGTGGCGCTCTAGTCCTTGATACAAAGAACGATAACGGTTTGAAAATTGCGGTGAACTGTACGTTAGTCGGGCCAAAATAATATGTAACGTAATAATTATATTATCAGATATATTTCAATTAATAGTATGCGATAAAATTGGTATATTAGTTAAGTAAATATTCTAAAAATTAGACGAATTCACAAAATAACAGTGCATTGAAATTTTTATAGTGTATAATTTTATCACGATTGGATGATTTTATTGAATCGATGTATTGACAGTATCAGATCCTTGGGGGGGGCCAATGCCCTCCCCAGCCCTACCCAATTGACGCCCCTGATCTTAAAGTAATTAAAATTAGTGGGTTTTTCCCATTGACAAGGATCGTGAATATGAAATTTAACAATTATATTATAAACAAATGAAGGCGTAACAGAGAAACAAAAAAAATTATAATTTAATTATAAGGGATTTTATGAATGAAGTGTTTTATGACGGTTTTTAATTTTAAAAAGGGGGCTGTAAACTGGACCTCTGTCGTTGTTGATTAAATCTTCTTCGTTTTCTTGTTGGATGTAGTAAGATTCTATTATCTCTAGCTTCCTGTTGTCGCGGACTGGGTGTAAAAGTTTTAAATTACTATTGTTGATTTTGTGGTCGTTATCTACGATGTGTTTGGCTACTGCTGATTTATCATAATTGACTTTCACGTTTATATGCTCCTTAAACCTTGTGATGATTTGTCTTTTAGAAGATCCAATATATTTCTTCCTACAACCTGAACAGCTGATCTCATATACTCCATTTTGGCAATGTTGTGGAATTTTATCTTTATTGCTGGTAAGTATAGAAGATAATTTTTGATCAGTTGTTGGTATTAGCTCTACATTGTGGCGTTTGAATATGTTTTGAAGCTTAGTAGAGACTCGCGGATCAAAGCTAACCTTTTCTCTTTTTTTCCTTTCCGTGATTGATGTCAAAACTGTGGTATCTCATAATGCTTTTTTCTTTTTGGCTTTCCTTATAAGGGTGTTTATATGGAGGCTATTAAATCCATTAATTTTGGCAATTCTTTTGATGTTTTCTTCCTCTTTTGAATAATTTATTGTGCTGAGTGGAATGTATATAAGACGATGTATCATGCTTCTGAATGCTGCCATTTTGTGTTGCCATGGGTGATTTGAATCAATTGTTATGAACCGATCTCTGGTAGTGGGTTTTCTGTAGATATCAAATTCTACTCTTCCATTATTTCGGATGAGTAGAAGATCTAAAAACGGAAGTTTTCCCTGTTGTTCCTCCTCATAGGTAAATTTAATTGATTCGTATTTGCTATTAATGGCTTTTAAGACTTTCCTTAATTGTTGTTTTTTCATAATCACTAAAACATCGTCTACATATCTTCCCCAAAACTTGAAGTTGAATTCTCTATTTACTGATACTTCCAGTTCTGACATCAACGCTTCAGCTACAAACGGTGATAATGAGTTACCCATAGAAGTTCCAGAGGTTTGTTTATATATATTTTCATTGAACTGGAAGTAGCTGTTGTTCATACATTCCTTTAATGCTTCAATATATACTTCTGTTGTATTCTGTGGTATATCGTTCCTTATCAGCCACTTTTTAATTATATTGATAGCTATGTTGACCGGTACGCTAGGAAATAGTGCGCTGACATCAAGTGACACTAAGATCTCGTTATCCTCCACTTCTACGTCTTTTATTTTGTCCACAACTTCTATTGAGTTCTTAACTGCTAGAGATGGAAAAGCTGGTATCCTTTTAAACTCTTCAACTAACCATTTAGAAATTTTTTCGAACGGTGAATTATTATTTGACACGATCGGGCGCATAGATTTGCCTATTTTCAGTGATGCAATATTTAATGTGTTGGCAATCTTTTTACGAGATACCACAGTTTTGACATCAATCACGGAAAGGAAAAAAAGAGAAAAGGTTAGCTTTGATCCGCGAGTCTCTACTAAGCTTCAAAACATATTCAAACGCCACAATGTAGAGCTAATACCAACAACTGATCAAAAATTATCTTCTATACTTACCAGCAATAAAGATAAAATTCCACAACATTGCCAAAATGGAGTATATGAGATCAGCTGTTCAGGTTGTAGGAAGAAATATATTGGATCTTCTAAAAGACAAATCATCACAAGGTTTAAGGAGCATATAAACGTGAAAGTCAATTATGATAAATCAGCAGTAGCCAAACACATCGTAGATAACGACCACAAAATCAACAATAGTAATTTAAAACTTTTACACCCAGTCCGCGACAACAGGAAGCTAGAGATAATAGAATCTTACTACATCCAACAAGAAAACGAAGAAGATTTAATCAACAACGACAGAGGTCCAGTTTACAGCCCCCTTTTTAAAATTAAAAACCGTCATAAAACACTTCATTCATAAAATCCCTTATAATTAAATTATAATTTTTTTTGTTTCTCTGTTACGCCTTCATTTGTTTATAATATAATTGTTAAATTTCATATTCACGACCCTTGTCAATGGGAAAAACCCACTAATTTTAATTACTTTAAGATCCATAGCTTTGTATTTGTATATATGTATATATTTGTATATTGTATATTGTATATTGTATTTGTGTATATATTTGTATATTGTATTTAATAATTAGCACAGAATAATTTGTTTATTAAAAATTTTGCAATTATATTAACTGAAAGTTAAAACCAGAATGGTTAAAGTTTTCTTTCTTTTTATATATCAAAATCCAATTTCCGAAAACATATGTTTTATTGCATTAGTTTTAAAAGGTAGGAAGCGTTGTTTGTGTTAGTTGTTTGTGGGACGTAAATATAAAACCGAAGTGAAGTCCCACAATACTCCCCCTTTAGATAAAAAAAATATAAAGTGAAATAATGTCCCCTAGCTTAGCCCCGCCATTTTTAAAAAAATTAAAAACAAAGATTGTGCTGTATTGTGCTACAGTTGTGCTGGATGTGCTACTCAGAAAGAATGCCATATCACCAATGGAAAAAAGTTGGCAAAAAGTTGACACTGAAACAATTTTTCGAGCAGAAGCTAGCCCCGCCATTTTGAAAAATCTGAAAAACAAAGGTTGTCCTGTATTGTCCTATTTAGAAAAAAATTTTATATCCCTAGTGGAAAAATTTTATAACACAAATCATTTTTTCGAGTAAAAGTTAGCCCCGCCATTTTGGAAAAAAAGAAAAACAAAGGGTCTGCTGTACGGTGTTAGAATTGTGGTAGTTGTGCTATTCAAGAACAAATTTGTACCACCAGCAGAATAATTTAAACACGCTAAAACGATTTTTTGAGGTTAGCCCCGCCATTTTGAAAAACATTAAAAGCAAAGGTTGTGCTGCATTGTGCTAGGGTTGTGCTGGTTGTGCTACTCATAAAAAGTTCCATATTATCAAGGAAAAAAGTTGGTACACTAAAACGACTTTTAGAGCAGAAGTTAGCCCCGCCATTTTGAAAAAAAATGTCAAAAAAAGGTTGTGCTGTATTGTGCTCGAGTTGTGCTGGTTGTGCTACTTAGACAAAAATTACGTAGCCCTAACAGAAATTTTTTACAAAGTTAGCATCATTTTTTTCGAATAGAAGCTAGCCCCGCCATTTTGGAAGAAATCAAAAACAAAAGAAGTGCTGTATTGCGTTAAAGTTGCGCTGGTTGTGCTACTGAAAAAATATCGTTTCACCAACAGAATAATTTAAACCACGCTAAAACCATTTTTCGAATGAAAGTTGAAAAGGTTGAAAAAACAAAGGTGAAAAACAAAAGGTTGTTATGTGTTGTACTCTAGTTGTACTGGTTGTGCTATTCAGAAAGAATTGCATATAAGCATATAAGCCCTTAAGTTATCACCTTGACTAGTGATATCTCATTGCTATTGCAAGTAGTGTGATTTATATTCGTAGTTTGTTATATATCGAATATTGCCTTAAATTTTACTTGGTTTACGAACCACTTTTCGTGAATATTTCCAATCTTAATCTGCAAAACTAGTTTATGGTATGCAAATCCGTCTTTCAAATATCCACTTCATTCCTTAATCTGATCTGGTTACCTAGCTGAAACAACATTTTGATCACTAGTCATTAGTCGCGGTGAAAAGGATTTCGTTATTGATCGCAAAGGTTCACACATGCGAGTCTCCATCGTCCGTTTGAACCTTTTTTTAGGTCAGAACATCTAGATATCTCGACATCACCTCCATCATCTTCTAGTACAACTCTTAATCGCGCAGATGATATAATGTTTCCTACAGACAACGTCCAATCTCCTTCTTCGGACGTCTTCAAATCTTAACCTTCCACTTTCACTCCCACAGAAGTTAGAGAACACAACAAAGACGCCACTAAAACGACTAAAAAGGTCAAATTTAATCTTACACCACAAACGTTCAACTTTAACCCTGCTGTTGCAGCTACTCGCGTAGGTTGGACAACCAAAATTCCCGCTCGTTTTCTTAATACTACGGCATATTTAACCTCTTTTCTTCTCTTTTTCATATCGTCACATTTGCGATGGCACTAGGGGGAAAGTGTTGTGGCAAACATTGGTTTCGATAACATTGGTTTTTTGGCACAATATAAATTTCTAATACAAATTTTCTTTGACTCAATATGAATTTTTAATAAAAATTTTCTTTGGTTTAATAAAAAATTTTCGTATGATTTTTTTGACGCAATATAAATTTTGCTTTGATACAAAATAAATTTTCCTTTGATATGAATTTTCTTTCACAATTTCTACACCAGAATTTTTTTGACTCAATCAAATTTCGTAATATCCGTTTAGACTAGTACAGTAGATATAGGTTTTTGGATGGAACTAATTCCAATTCAAAGACGGGTTTTAAATTTTTAGTTCGTTGTTGGTATCTTTTTGATATACCAAAAGTCTGAAAAAATCTGAATCTGCAAAATGCATTTTTTTGGCCGCCATCTTGAAAAAACATCAAAAATTAAAAAAGCCAAATCACCCGGTATTTAACGCTGGAAAATAATAAAATAAAGTTTGTTGGAAGTAAAATGTGTTCAAAGATGAAGCAAGTGGCAGGGGTGTAGCTCATGGGTGGGATTATATCCTCTCCCGAAATTACCCAAAGTACTGAAAATTTACCGCAATAATCACAATGTTTATGTATTCTATAGTTGAAATTTGATTTAAATCCCTCCTTCTTAAAAATTGTAAATCCCCTCCCGATCCCAATCACGATTGCTATCAGTTAATGATTTATTAGCAGCAGATGCCAATTATCACCAAACATGAAGCGTAAATTTTTGAAAATGTGACCCGATCCCAAAAAAATACCGAAATGATTCCCAAGACTAATAACATTGCAAGTCTCTTGGTCATCCTGCAGATAAAGAAAAACATGATGCTTTTTGGTAGTATGTAGGTGGTTTCAAGGAAATGATAAGCCAGTTTATATCCAGCAACTGGCTACTAAAATGAAAGACTTCCTACCAGTTACTAATGAGCCATATAGTCATCGTCACATGCTGCAAAAGCTTAAAGAACATGTTTTTGGTAACATCATCGTCTCTAAAAAAGATAGGATGCCTAACATGGCAACTATGGGCCAAATGGCAACTATGTGGCTAATATTATCTTAGATTACCAGAAACAAAAGAAATTAGAGACCCTAAATTAGAAAAATATAATTTAATTGAAACAGCAACAAAATTGTTTAAAACAGAAACCAAACTATTGTCGACTTCAATGGAGTACTATCTCTCCTCATCAAAAGTTGCATTTGAACAGGATCTGTTTTGCAACATTATTTGGATATCATCATTGGTACTAAAGCATGTGGTTTAAGGAACATTGGACAGGTTTTGGTGCAAGCTTTGAGACCTAGATCACTTACAAGTCCAATCATCCTTGCTATTGGTGTGCAGCTTCATCGAGACTTCGGTTCTCGTTTACTTATAGATAAGCTTCAGAGGCTTGAGTTTTCCGTATCGTATGATGAAGTAGAAAAGTATTTGCAGTCTTGTGCTGCGCGTATATCTTCAAATCCTCCTCTATATTGTGTGTGTAAGACATTTGTTATTTGATGATAATCTGAAATCAGCATAATTATTTTTATTAGCTCGATGATGGTTAAATCAACCACTGGAGAAAGAATATACATTTGTATCTTATTTACGTTTTATATTTCCCGTCCAAATATTTCCATGGTCTTGAAGTTTGAACTGTCACAGTATCCCAAAGTACGTTTGACGAGCGTCAATTTGTATCAGTGTATTGCACAGGCCCTGATACGGAGCCAGTTATTGCGAGTGCCACTGTAGGTGGCTTGAACTTTTAAACACAACAATTTTACTACTTCAAGAAAAAATAAAAATATAACTAACCTACGGATTGTAACGATCACCCTCACACAAATCTGAATTTAGGAATCTCTTAAAATACTTATTCCTAATCTGACATTTCAATAGTTAAACTTCGGAATTAATTAATAATATATATATATAAAAACAAATAAACTTATCTTCTATGTAATCGAATTGATGCCTTCTATCCTTTCCAGATTGCCTTCGTTGTTTTCTTTCCATTCACCAGCAAAAAATCCATTTGGAAATATAGCTTTTAATTCACTTAACATATGTGCAAAAAAACCAGACTTAATTTTGTTAAATTCCTTCGATATTGAGAATTTTCATCAAACATCTTTTCTTTACCTTCCTTAAATAGTTTTATAGCTTGTTTACCTTTTCTCATTAAATTATTTGTAAATATATTAAAATGTTCATTTGTGTGTAATATATACATTTGATCCTCACATTTAGAATAAATCAAACGTAATCTTTGATATGTATCAATTTATTATTTTATTTTTAATTCCAGACACTTATAATTAAAAACACACTATTCAAACTTTCATAAAACATTTTTGTGTTTAAATATAACATTACAAAAATTTGTTTTTGATATAATTATCAATGAACTTATTTTTTTCTAAACATGATTGCATGAACAAACTTTGACTAGATGTCATCTTTTGAAAAACTAAAACCGGAATGAATACTTTTTATATACAATTTTTAACATCGAAAAATAATGAAACAATCAAAAAAATGTGATTTTTGTTTTACATCTTATGATGTCAAAACAAATCGGGTAACATTGAAAATTCAGCAAAGATTAATAACGACAACGACATCTGTTCGTTAGAATTGGAAATAAAATTGAGTACGTTCGTTTGCTTTTTATAGTATATTCAAAATTCAACCAGCAGCCAAGTTTTAGAAAATTTTAAAATTATTATTAATGTAAAAAATGAACGGAAACTAATGAAATACATCTTTATTGAATTGAAAACAAAGAGGAATTTGGTTTTATTATTGTTTTGCGATTATTGCGATCGTTACACCATGAATTCAAGGTAAAAATCAAGATTTCTACTCTTGAAATCACAAAAACGTCGCCATCCCCTCCATGACAGAAAACCACCAAAGCACTATTAAACTTAAACTAATAATAGAAATTCTAATAACTAATAAAAAAAATTATAATAACTAAGTAATATTAAATATAACACCTATTTAAATTCTAAAAACCGAGAATTAAATTTATAACTATAATAACTAATGATTAAGAATAGATGTTTAATTTATGACAACTAATAATTCTAACACTAAATTTAATTTTATAAAAAAAATATATTGAAAAACTTAGGCTTGGTATATAGGAAACAGACGCTAGAGATTTCGATGGTAAAACCCGCAAAATCATGACTCGCAATCACCAACAATAGTAAAACCAATTCTCAACAAAAAAAAAAAAAAATAGAGTTAGTACGACGGAAATGTAAAAAGGAAAACGAAAAAACGAAAAAAAAAAAACAACGAACGCCCAATTCGAAAACATACAAGATTTTTTTGTAAAAATACCCTTTGTAAAGGAACAAAAAGGACCACCGTCGTAGCCAATCTTTGCTGAATCTTTTACAAAAGTTCCTAAAATATTGTATGTGTAAAAATATAATTTATTTATTTAATTTCAGATATACTGAAATATATATATATACCTCTATTTATTGACGACACACCCCTATGGAAAAAATATTTATTTATTTTAAAATTTGAAAAAAATATTTAAAGATGTTTATTTATTGGGTGGTCCTCTTAACTCAAAGTATTTATTTAATTTTTTTAAAAAATAATAGATATTTATTTATATCTTGATGTTTTGCTTAATTATCAAAATTTATTTTATTTAGCTACCTAAAATTAACTTAAATTAAAAAAATTATTTATTTAATAAAAATTATTTATTTAGTTTTTTGAAAAATTTGTTTGATTTATTTTATTTTTTTATTTAATATCATAAGAGATTCCCAAAATCAAGATTCGTCTGGAGACAATTTAAAAAGTAAGTATGGCTACAATATCCATATTGTTTAAATTTAAAATATCGCGTTCGCGAGCCCACTCCAACCATGCATGTGAGAGCTGACTAGAAAAGCCCCTAACGACCAGATTCTACAGAACAGATTCTCCCCAACCTAATAAAACAATCACAACTGTCACGATTAGACACTAGGTCCATTTCTACTGACCCAGTTGTGCTTGTTTAACCTACAAATAAATTACAACTAAACCTAATGCGAAAGTTGAAGAACGCTCCCGAGCACCAGACTTCAAACCCTAAACTCTATGAAAATTGTTCTATTGAAAATTAAATGAAAAAATGGAAAAGTTTTTTGAATTTGTATGAGGTGAAGCCTCTGATCCTGAAAGCAAAGTACAATTGGTTCTTCTCTTCATTACACCGAAGAAGCCTCTGAGCAAAGAATGGTACTACTGGTTTGCACCTAAGTACAAACACAGCAACACCACTCCTCGTCCCTGAGGACTTCCTCGCCGAATGAAGAGAAGAAACCAATGTTCTTCGATCGCATAACCCCGGTGGCCATAGGCGATCTAAGAACGACATTAATGTTAAGGGGATAAGCCCCATGGATGGCTTGTTAGGCCTACCGCTGAGAAAGGAGAATTTATACATTAACATAAAGTAAATAATACATAACTTATCCATAATCTAAATAATTTCTTATTTAAAAATGCTAAATCGAAACATGAAATATATAATATGTGTTAATAAAGTTTTACATGAAATTAATTAAATTTAATCTTCAGACTAGATAATAAATTGGTAATTTATATTATAAAAAAAATTACGATTATTTTAAATTTAAAACTAAGCTTACTAATTTTTAAGTTATTAATTCTAATATATTTGTTCAGGTCAAATTTTCATCGCTTTATTTATTGTATTCAAAACAAAAATAAATGTTAGCTAAAAATAATTATTTCTATATTTATCTTATTTTTTAAATTAATCGCAATAAAAAATAATTTTACAAATGGTGGTAACTAAAATGGACTCATACGAGATATGTATACGTACGTCAGCGGATCAATATGATGACAAATGTGGAGATATTGATTTGGATCCGGCTCACTCTATAAAGTTAATGGGAATTAATTATTTTCAATTATACTTCTATAAACACAGACCAATAATACTTTGATAGTAGTGACGAAAGATTTAAACTTATATAAAATTGTCGAAAAACTGTTTGGTCAATGTTAACTTTTATTACGTTAATAACATCCTAAAACTCATAAAAACATGACTTAACCACAAAAAATTCTTTCGCCAAACGGATTGTGTTGCAATAGGAAACCTACCTAGATTTTCAGGTTTGACATAAACTATTTTGTATATATATATGAGATACACAAAATAATTCATGTACAAATCATAAAATCTAATAAGGCGTATTGCAATAGAAGTCGTTTTGGCCAAAAATGAACATTATATTAGCCAAAATAAAAATATTTCAACATTTCCGTATAAGTTCAAAAGTTTATAGAACTGTAATGAGACATGTTCTATTGACATCCACTCCATAGTGTGAATAATACACAAATCAATACCTCGAAATTGTAACTCACATTAAACCAATGACGAATATGGGGATCGCGTATGAGTGCATTGAAAAAAATCTAGCTAAACATTTACTAAATCTAACCATAATCAAAAAAAACATACAATTAATTTCATATATAAATTAATTGCATCATCCAAAAATATGTCAACAAAAAAAACCAATACTGGTTTTACCCAAAAATTACAAAAATTTATAATAATATTATATGAATATCTTTGCCAAACCAAACCGGTTTGACAACCAACGTCTAAAACTGCGCCAAAAATATACAAAATCATTAATTATTTACTCATATAATTCAAATATAAAAAAACCCTTACAAAGCCCCAGGTCTTTGTTTCGGCTGCCAGTTTTTGCACAGGCCCTGATACGGAGCCAGTTATTGCGAGTGCCACTGTAGGTGGCTTGAACTTTTAAACACAACAATTTTACTACTTCAAGAAAAAATAAAAATATAACTAACCTACGGATTGTAACGATCACCCTCACACAAATCTGAATTTAGGAATCTCTTAAAATACTTATTCCTAATCTGACATTTCAATAGTTAAACTTCGGAATTAATTAATAATATATATATATAAAAACAAATAAACTTATCTTCTATGTAATCGAATTGATGCCTTCTATCCTTTCCAGATTGCCTTCGTTGTTTTCTTTCCATTCACCAGCAAAAAATCCATTTGGAAATATAGCTTTTAATTCACTTAACATATGTGCAAAAAAACCAGACTTAATTTTGTTAAATTCCTTCGATATTGAGAATTTTCATCAAACATCTTTTCTTTACCTTCCTTAAATAGTTTTATAGCTTGTTTACCTTTTCTCCTTAAATTATTTGTAAATATATTAAAATGTTCATTTGTGTGTAATATATACATTTGATCCTCACATTTAGAATAAATCAAACGTAATCTTTGATATGTATCAATTTATTATTTTATTTTTAATTCCAGACACTTATAATTAAAAACACACTATTCAAACTTTCATAAAACATTTTTGTGTTTAAATATAACATTACAAAAATTTGTTTTTGATATAATTATCAATGAACTTATTTTTTTCTAAACATGATTGCATGAACAAACTTTGACTAGATGTCATCTTTTGAAAAACTAAAACCGGAATGAATACTTTTTATATACAATTTTTAACATCGAAAAATAATGAAACAATCAAAAAAATGTGATTTTTGTTTTACATCTTATGATGTCAAAACAAATCGGGTAACATTGAAAATTCAGCAAAGATTAATAACGACAACGACATCTGTTCGTTAGAATTGGAAATAAAATTGAGTACGTTCGTTTGCTTTTTATAGTATATTCAAAATTCAACCAGCAGCCAAGTTTTAGAAAATTTTAAAATTATTATTAATGTAAAAAATGAACGGAAACTAATGAAATACATCTTTATTGAATTGAAAACAAAGAGGAATTTGGTTTTATTATTGTTTTGCGATTATTGCGATCGTTACAAGTGGATGTACTGCTTGACCCGTTTGATGAAAGTCAATTGAGGTTGAAAGGTCAATTGAGAGTGAAAATCAAAGATATTATTAAGTTCAACCTGATTCTACATTTTATTGTTTAATATCATTCCTTTTATACATTTTTTTCAATTACAATTTTAATATACATAATCCCCCCTCAAATCAATCATGATTTACTGATTTAAATTTATTATGACAAAAATGCGACCATCGCAAAATTGTATAAAAAAATTATATGTATATCAATTTAATTTTTTAATTGTTTCCCCACAATTAACAAAAATGCAAGTAATCGAAAATATGCATTTAAATTTAGTATTTTGAAATTTGAAGAAAAAGGTTTATTATTATTTTCTTTTATCGTAAACATATGAAATGATGTTTTTCTTTATTATTGTTTTGATGAAACATAATTTTGTCATTGGGGAATTCCTTATGACTTATTTATATTGAATTCATTTTGGATAAGCTAGTGAGTAGATGTAGTAGTATCTGTACAGTCTGCAGTAATGGATAACAAATAGGACAACAAATTTTGAATTTCCACCAGGTCATTTCGGTCAGTGGACATCCGATAATGTGAACCACAATATTGCCACCATCGATGGTCATAACGCTCTCCATGGAATTAGAATTATAATGCGCAAATCCGGACAACGTTATAAAAAGTCAAGTTAATTGTCAGAAAGTAAGGTCTTGCGTTTGAAAACCCGGCAGATCGAAGAATAGAAATTAGATTATTTCAGTCTCTTAAATCAAGCAATCAGGCATTTACTGAGAATTCTATATTTTTTTTGGTAAAGGGCCCTTTCTTTCTAATAATGAAGATAAATAGTGCTTTATAGCCATGCTTGGGAAACACGTAGAAGCAAATGGCCACACTGTGATTTATGCTACTGAAGATGCTGACACAGTTATTGTAAAAACAGCACTGACCTAAAACAGCTCCGAAGAAAAGCATGGGACAGTTGTTACTGACGACCCCGATATTCTTGTACTTTTGAAAATATGATTTTCAACACTGCAACACTGAAAACTTGTGTTTCGACCACGATTTTGTTATTTTTATTTTTTAAAACCCATGAAATTTTCCGTAATTTGATACCACACACGATTTTTTATGATTTTATAAAAGAATTTCAAGATGGCGGCAAAATAACGCATTTTTCACACTCAGATTTTTGTAGAGTCTTAGTATGTCAAAAAGATACGAACTAAAAAATTTACTCCCCGTCTTTGTGGGAATTAGTTCCACCTACCACCTATTTTTGGCATAACTTTACTAATAGAAATTTAATTGAAATTAAATTTATTTTTAATTGGAATTTGTTTATTTGGAATTGGTTGGAAAAGTATTTGTTTTATCTTTAGAAACGATATATGAAGATACAACAACCGAATTGTTAACGTGACAGAGAACATTTTGCTGTAAAAAAAGGTTATTGAGACTGATTTAACTTACTTACTTACACTTAAGTAAGCTGAATTTTTGAAGAAAAAAAAATCAGAAGGAAAAGAATTTTTTAATCAGATATCTTCTCAAAGGTCTTGATCTGAAAAGTTTTATCTGCTCCAATAGGATTGGCTTACGACGGTTTTTAGTCTTAATTTATAATTTGTAATGATTAAAAGATGTTCGTTGGTACTCAAGGGAGCAGGAGACTGTGTTTAAAACCATGACTAAAATAAGACAGAGGAATTAAGAACGACCGAAGACTGTGGTGAATATTCGAAGCTGGTTAGTTTAGCAATTCTTTGTTGCAAAGCCTAGGCATTGCTAGTCATAAACTGTTTATCACAACTTATTATTTCAATGATAATTTAAATTAACTTTATGGTTTTCCTTGATTTAAAATTCCTTATATGGTCTATCGCATCAACAAAAAACACAAAATAATCAACATAATCAACACAATCAACAATATATTCATTATTATTAACTAATTTAATTTTTACCACCTAAATCAAGTTTTTACCAAGCTATTTTTCAGTTTTGCTTGAATTGGTTTAGTTTCCAGATAGCAACTATCTAAGCTTATATTCGGAAGCTTTTATCATATGTATGACAAAATTAACTTTTAATATTTTCTCGTTTATTCTTCCTTCAATAGTAATTTGGCAAACGAAATTTGAAAACTTAAAAATCAAAATTAATTTTCGAAGTGTGATGACAACAATATTTATTTTTCAGGATAGATCAGCAGCTAAATTCAGAAACTGTGAAGCGGTGAAATGTTAAACATTTCTTCGTTTCTTTTCATTAAACAACTTATCACTTCACCGCTTCACAGTTACAAAATATAGCTGCTGATCTGTTTCGTAAGGATTGTTACATTGTATATTTCTATTCACCAGTTAAAATAATTATTATTATGCCGACACAGTGATTCGTAAAAAACTTCACCTCTTTGGTCACGATGATCACATAAAATTCGGTTATACGAAGGAAACAAAAAAGCAAGAAGGTAATATGGGGCGGTGATGGTCACAGTAATTGTCAATAAAAAAAACTGTTCACCAACTGTTTATCAAGAATTGAATTAAAATTATTTTGGAAAACAAAAATTAAACCAAAAATAATTAAATAAAATAAAAATTTATTGTTTTTATACGACTCAAAGACCTCACAAAAATAAACATGGTTGTATTGTTAAGTTTATAATTCACCAAACATCAGTCAAAAATAATCTTATGTTTTTGTTCGATAATATAATTTGGGTGCTACTTTTAGTATTGTCATAATTCTTACAACTCACCCCGGGCAACATTGCAATTTATTTTAACTTTAATTTAAATGAATAAATTTCATTTCTTGATTGATTTATATATTAATTTAAATTTTGTTTTTTCATTTTCAGATATAGCAAAATTGCTTCATAAAAAGATGTGGAGCACGTTTAAAGGTCCTACACGATTGTGGGACCTTAGGTTAATTTATATTTTAATATTAGGCTTATCGGTAAGTTTCGAATTTTTTAATTATACACAATTTTATTTTTTATTCCGTATTGTATAATGAAAATTTTTTCATCATTAAAATATATCTGTTTCCAACATTCCCAAACGGGAATGAACAATGAATTACAGCAACGATAATAATTTTTAACAGAATTTGAAAATATAAATCAATCATCTGCTACTTCCGATTGCGCATACATGAAATTTCAAACCTTATAGCAATTAATCTATTAAAAAGTATCAGTAAACCGTCAATCAATTCTGCTATGAACTCAATAATTCAATTACATTCTTGATAGTCGCTACATTTTTCAAAGAAATGAAAAACTATGTTTTTCTTATAATTTATGAAGAATACCAATTTCTTGGAAGACACAAAACTAAATAATATTTTGATTTTCCCATATAAGTGTGACAAACCAAGTAATAAATCTTAAACATGATTAGGTATGATAATGGATTATTTTGAATGTTTTAAGCTCTGAAGTATTTGAAAATTTTAATTATTGTAATCAATTTCTTTGTGTGTTTTTGCAAGTCATTTCTTATAAATTAGATTTGAATCTTTTTCTATAATTTTCTTTATTCTAATAGATAGTGATTTGTGGGTTGGTATATCTTCTATTTTTGTGAAAGGTTGAAAAACAATCAATAAATGATTACCTGATTGAACCTTAGAAAATTAGTTTTGCAGAGTTATCATGTCGGTATACTTATAAGCATTTTTTATGGAGTTTTAATTAATTAGAGGTGCGTCATGTTTAATGTAAATTTATGTAAAATCGGTGTAACATTTAATTCGAAATTTAACCTTAGGAGCAATAATACGTAATTGGAAAGTAGATAATAAATAACAAACACAAGATTCGTGGCATCCTAGATCCTTTGTAGTCCAACAGTGATGTTCAAATTGTGGCTCACGGGCCACTTGTGGCCCTCAACACTTTTCCACACCTACACTACAGTGTTTTAATTAAAAAAAAGAGGCTGTCCCGGGACACCCAGAAGATGTGAAACATAAAAGTTGATAGTACAATTTATAAAATAATTTTTTTTAATTTTACAAAAGAAACACACACACATACAAGCGCATAACCCATTAAGAGGTAAAAGCTGGCTAGAGGGTAAGAAAAATACTGTTCCTTTGGTATTAGTATTAACAATATTTATTGTACAATAGTTAGTTACTTAACAAGAAGACCTTAACCTGGAACGCCAAGGTTGTCATTTGGAAACAACTGATAGAAATATGTTCAAATATTCAATATTGATAAATTTTATTAAAATATTATGATTCAAACGGAAGTTATAACGCCCTAGATTTTTCGACTTTTTTGGCTCTAGCCACTTAACCTGTACCCGGATATGGCCAGTTCGCAAACTTGTCTAAGATATTGTTTGCCGCAACGTATGCAGAAAAATTTTTTGTTGAAGGTCAAGAAATGCGATCGTGAGAGTGCCGGTAAATTCCGTTATAGCTCATATGGTTATATATATGGGCTATTATTTTGAAAACGTACATCGAAAAAAAACAACTATTTTTTAAAAATCTGAAATTTTGATATTTTGTTGGTATTGACGAAAGGAAAAAAGTAATTTCTGCTTTTATTTTTTGTGTACTCTGAATCGGAGTTATGCGCGGTTGAATTTTGAGGCTTTTTCACGTAGTTTTTGGTAATGGTGGCAATGTTTTGTGAATAGGTGCCACAAATTTCATCCGACTTACGTATATTTTTGCAAGTAAAAAGGAAAATAATTGAATAATTGAAATAAGTAAGTTAAAATTAATAACTTTTCTCTTTTCCGCTAGGCGGCGCGTAAAACCTTGGTTTACTTCAAAGCTCATATCTCAAAAAGTAGGCTTTTTTTTTTTGTTTTTCACAAATTTTAAAGTAAACATATGCAGCTATGAAATTGAGAAATAAAAAGTCAGCAATTCAATATGGATTTTTTCTTACGATTTTTTAAAGTTTGGTATATGAAAAATTCACATGTGTTTTTTTATTAAGTTGATAATCCTGTACTAAATGTGGATCTAATAAATTAAACATTTCATATTTTAACACCTGCAATAAATTTGAACCATTTTTTGTGTATTTCTGATTGAGAAACAGGTTTTTATTCAGAATAAGAATTGGAGATCCCAATGATCGAAGATTTTGTTATAATTTCAACATCACCAACACTAACATTAGAAAAAAACATTAAAAAAATATTTTTCCTATAAACATTATAATTTCGTCGCTTTAATAATGAAATAACGTATACGCAAAAGTGTAGTTTCGAGATATTTGAGTTTAAAGTTTGATGTGCGCAAGCATTTGCATGGACGTTAATTTATAATTTATTAATTCTTACCCCCAGTCATAAAATAATTCGAAAATGTAAAAACACCAATTCAAAGATACCCATATGGGGAATGCAGCGCACCTATTATATAAAAACAACGTATAAATAGCATACGTTGTTTCATTATTAAAGCGACGATTTAATCAATATTATAAATAAATACATTAAAAAATTAATTTATATATTTTTTTTTGCCTTTAAATTGAAATATTTATGATCATCAGAAAAGAAAACATTTTGGCAATTATTTTATCGGGTGTAGTGTTATCCGGTAAAAAACAGTGGAATCCTTGAGTTCTTTGTTTTCTTCCAAGAACATTTCGTAGATGTCGGTGAGGGTCCATAACACAAACCGCTTTGATTTCTTAATTTTTGTCGATCCTTCTGTAATAGTAACAACATCTTTAAGGCCAGGCATTGTTCTACTTATTTCCTCTGATAAGAAGTATGTTTGAATTTGTTTTACTATATTTTGTGACAAACTGTGCACTTGTTTGCTTTGAGGCCAACTGTAAGGACCTACTGTTTCCAACAGATCCATGGCGAATTCTACCAGTCGTCTTGATGCATTAAATTCATCCTGGATACGTTGATTTGACCAAAATTTACGTGGTAGAGTTGTCAACAAAAACACTTGTTTTGATTTACAGCTGGCATCTTTAAACTCTTTTTTAAGGTTCATAAGCCATGATGTATATTCACATTCCTCGTTTGGTGATAACACTTTAACTGAATCTACTTGAAATATTCTTTGACTTATTGCCGATGTGACACTTGCAATTTTTTTATAACTTCCTGTTGTAATATGATTTTGTTTGATAGGAGATTCGGCTAACCTTCCAAGAACATTGTTAATATCTTCTAAAATGTCATTAAGTAGTTCAGGAACTGGTGGAGATATAGTATCAACCGAAACTGGTGATGGATCTAAAGATGCTGGAGGTATTTGAATGTTTTCGTTCGTTGGAACATTTTCAACATCCTGATTTATAGAAATAATTTCACTATCGATAGTTTCTGAACATGAAAGCTGCTGTATAGAAAATATTAGTTGCATATGAATTTTTATTCATTTTAATAAAATAATTAAATTTACCTTATTTTTATAGATATAAGTGCGACATGTTTCACATATAAACTGGTCATCACGCAAAGTAAAATTTAGGGTCGCAGCTTTTTGAATAACAGCTGGTGTGACCAGTTTCACATTTTTTGATGCCCGCTGATGATTTTTGAGACCGTACAAGTTACAGCACAATTTGAAAGGCATTTCTATTATTATCTTTTCTAAACGCTATGTCTTCTAAATATTTTGGAATATAATTGATTATAAGGCAATCCAATCAATATATATACCCTTGAAATAGTTTTGACATAGGTAGAATCAGGTAAAATTAGGTAGGTACAATTTAATATATTTTGATTGGATGCAAGTATAATTTGGTCAAAAACCGTTTGTGGGCGTCATTAGAAATTTTAAATGTTAAAATTATGAGCCTCTAATGAGATTTTAATTAGTAAAAAGAGGCTGAATAGACATTTTTTAAATGAATAAACATTTTACACACCCTTTTAATAATTTAAATTCCTTTATTTTACCACTTAACTTAAATTAATTTTTAATAAGTTTTTAACCATTTAACCGCACAGATAATGGTTCAAATTTATTGCAGGTGTTAAAATATGAAATGTTTAATTTATTAGATCCACATTTAGTACAGGATATTAACTTAATAAAAAAACACATGTGAATTTTTCATATACCAAACTTTAAAAAATCGTAAGAAAAAATCCATATTGAATTGCTGGCTTTTTATTTCTCAATTTCATAGCTGCATATGTTTACTTTAAAATTTGTGAAAAAAAAAAAAAAAAAAGCCTACTTTTTGAGATATGAGCTTTGAAGTAAACCAAGGTTTTACGCGCCGCCTAGCGGAAAAGAGAAAAGTTATTAATTTTAAACTTACTTATTTCAATTATTCAATTATTTCCTTTTTACTTGCAAAAATATACGTAAGTCGGATGAAATTTGTGGCACCTATTCACAAAACATTGCCACCATTACCAAAAACTACGTGAAAAAGCCTCAAAATTTAACCGCGCATAACTCCGATCCAGAGTACTCAAAAAATAAAAGCAGAAATTACTTTTTTCCTTTTGTCAATGCCAACAATATATCAAAATTTCAGATTTTTTAAAATCAAAAATTTAAAAATCAACAAAAAAATGTACGTTTTCAAATAATAGCCCATATATATATATATATATATATATATATATATATATATATATATATATATATATATATATATATATATATATATATATATATATATATATATATATATATATATATATATATATATATATATATATATATATTTATATATATATATATATATATATATATATATATATATATATATATATATATATATATATATATATATATATATATATATATATATATTTATATATATATATATATATATATATATATATATATATATATATATATATATATATATATATATATATATATATATATATATTTATATATATATTTATAAATATATATATATATATATATATATATATATATATATATATATATATATATATATATATATATATATATATATATATATATATATATATATATATATATATATTATATATATATATATATATATATATATATATATATATATATATATATATATATATATATAAATATATATATAATTTAGACTGGTCGTTAAAAACTAAATTTTCCGAGACGCCCCCTAGAAAAATTCTTTGTGGTCAAAAAACCACAACGGCATTATTTTTTTTTTTTAAATCAAAAGAACACGTGCCGCAAAATCGTCGAAGTTGAATTTTTGAAAAATTCGTAGATTTTTTCAAATATCTCATAAAATATGCATATGTCAAAAAAAAATCACAAAATCATTTTTGTAGGAAATTTAATTTTCTACAAAAAAGGTCCATGTCATTTTTTCCCGAAAACGTATAGTTCTCAAGATATTTTCGTAATTTTAAAAAACATCAGAAATAAAGATGACGGAAAAGTCCTAATTTTTTTCTTATGCTATAGAATGAAATGTATAAAAAAATAATCGTGACAAAAAAATTAAAATTAGTACTTTTTCGTCGAAATTTTCATCATTTGGTTTTACGAGTTTTGAAGAATTTCAAGTTTTATTTCAAAATATCATCAGAAATATAGGTTTTAGGAAAAAAATGAATTTGGACCTTTTTTGTAGAGAATTAAATTTCCTACAAAAAAGATAATGTTATTTCTTTTGACATCTGCATATTTTATGAGATATTAACAATTTTATCAAAAAATAAACTTCGATGATTTTGCGGCACGTGTTCTTTTGACTTAAAAAAAAAAAATTAGTGCCGTTGTGGTTTTTTGACCACAAAGAATTTTTCTAGGGGGCGTCTCGGAAAATTTAGTTTAGTTTTTAACGACCAGTCAAGTTGCTAAAATTGATAAACTTATTCGAGCACGTGGCTTAAATCATCGAGCATTAATGGCATTGCTAAAAGATGTTGAATGTAATTACGAAGATTTGCCATATTGTGGCTTGCGAAGCTGATTCAAAATTTTCTATTCAACCGACACATTTCGGTAACCTTAGACGGATTTTCTTCTGAGTCTAAACTAATTAACGCTGGTGTACCCAAGGCTCAGTATTGTCCCCAACCCTATTTTTGATTTATATCAACGAATTGTTGAAAATCACCAGCAACCCAATAAATAGTTTTGCAGATGATAGTACTCTGCACAAGACGTTCGAGCCCCTTCCTACAAAAGGTAAAATGTACGAACGAATTAATCCTGCCCGGAGAGACGCTGCCATAAACGTGAACAAAGATCTGAATAAAGTCGCCGACTGGGGTGACCAAAACCTTGTCAATTTCAACTCCACCAAAACACAGCTGTTGATTGTTTCCAGATTAAAGACCGAGTTCCCCAAAGATATTTTATTCAGTATGTGTGATGAACCAATGGTTGAATGTAAAAACATTCGTTTATTGGGTGTCACAGTTTCAAATGACCTACTCTGGAACGATCATGTAATGGCGATGGCAAAAAGCGCGTCTAAAAAACTCGGCCTCCTAAATAGATGCAAAAAATTTTTCACTCCATACCAATTGCTCCATGTTTATAAGTCCTATATTCGTCCCTGTATGGACTACTGCTGTCAAGTTTGAGGTGCTGCCTCTGTTTCCATCTTTGCCCTCTTGGACTCTGTTCAAAAGCGAGCTATACGAATTGTGGGTGATCGAACTTTGACATCAAAACTTGATTCCCTACAACATCGTCGCACTGATGCCGACCTCGTTGTTTTTTACAAATATCGTCATCAGCAGTGCTCAGATGAAATCAGCGACATCATGCCTCAAACTTATTCTTACCCCCGTTCCACTCGGCAATCGGCTGCCGCAACCAGTGAAACGGTAAAGATCACGCGCTGGCATACTGGCAGATCGCAGAGAGACTTCTTTGTCCGAACTGCGTACAAGTGGAATAGTTTGCCAGAATACTTAGTCTCAGGTGGCTTCAACCCACAGATGTTTAAAAAAAGCGTTAATCTACACCTTAGAACGCCAGTTGTTGTGGGACCCAGGTCTAGACCTAGGTCTTAAAAGGTATTTATGTGTTGTTGTGACACATATTCTAAACCCTACTACACAACACATTTTATTAAAAAAAAAAAAAAATATTATACTGTAGTGAGTTGCTCTTAAAATCATAAGTTTTAAGAATATTGTTGGACGAAATCGTATTTTTTTTCGAAATTGAAGATTAGATAGAGTCCCTGGGCCATCACCGATTGCATTTAATGATTACCACATATCTTATACTTCGTGGGGCACCTGTCGTTGACGAGTCCGAAAACTTTTGTTCCCCATTTTCCTTGATGCGCCCGCTTTTTCGTTCGGCTAGTTCCGAAAAATGCCGATTGGTCAGGATCTTGTAAATTTGCTACCACAATTTTTTTTAACTCTTGGGGTTGGACATTTGTTTTAGACAAAAATATGTCTGGTATTGTCGAGTCCGACAGTTGACATGTTTGGGATGTCGGACTCGATAATAGCAGACAATTTTTTGTCGGACAACGTTACTCTCGTGCTCTAAGACATAAATGCCACCTTTCCATCTCAGTCTACTCAATATTATTGTTCAGAGTAAAAGTATGCTTATAACCTCGCTGTATATCCAAATAAATTTATTCAAACAAAAGATACCCTTATGGAAAATACAATTGAAAAGAGAAAATTTAAGCAATTTTCTAGTTGTTTCTTTTGCTTAAAGATTCAGAGTTAAAATTTATAAGATATGAAAAACAACTGAAAATGTTGGCAGACGATTTTGAATAGAGGTTTTCAGAAACAGTAGACCCTATTAGAATGTGAGCCTGTTTCGGTCCTGAATTAGAAAACTTTTTTAAGGGTTAACTTGAATTTGAATATATCCGTCCCTGATGGGATTTAGGATCGATATTAAAAATTACATCAAGCCAAAAACTAATACCAAATTTTGATTCAGCAAAAAAACTGAATTTATAAATTTCTATGTAAACATTTTTGTTCTGTTTTCTTTGACATATTAAAACTTTTGTGTGATAAAATTTAATATCTGGTTTGGATGTTTTATAATTTTTTGGTAAATTTATTTAGAGCTGCAGCATCAAACCTTTATTTATGCATGAAAAGACTAGTTTATGTGGTCATTTATGTCTTTATTATAACAATATTTCGATCAATATGTGGATCATTATCAAGTTTATTGAAAAAACAGTATGATTCTTAAATGAAAACAAGATAAAAATATAAAGTTAGAGAACAATCAAAGTAAAATTAGAACTTGTATTAATAAATTCACGAGAATGTGTTAGGAATTATGCGAAATGATATAAATATATTAGACAATTCTTTTTACAACTAACCTAATTAATTATTTGCATGTAAAAAATTAACATTTTAATTGGGGAACCAAAATGATAAGGGAGTATTAACGGTAAAATGCTATGCTTAGGAAGTTGATAGAAAAATTCCTATAACCTCCTGATGTATTAAATAATAAAAAACTAAAAAACAAGAAATCACAAAAAGAAAATTAATACC